>VUQS01010305.1:4671-25390 GCA_015108495.1 Heterochromis multidens
AAAAAATGGTCTATCACACACGCACACGCACACACACACACACACACACACACACACACACACACACAGGGAGAGGTGCTCTCTTGTCCTCTCCGTCCTGACTCAGCCTTATTACAGCATTTTGCAGACCACAGGGAAAACCTTCTGTTAGGGAAACTCATACTTTCCATCATCTACCCAGGAAGTGGAGGAGTCACGAGAAGTAAATTAAGCTGAGGGATATGGATGTGGGAGTACTTGCTGGTGGGCTGAGGAGAAGGACAGACATAAAGCTGTATAGCTGTAAGCTCGGTCTCATTCTTTCCATCTGGTGGTGGGGTTTGCCTGGAGAAGCATTTAAAAGTCAGACAGGAAAGAGGCTCTAGAGGGGCAGAGGTCCTGCTCTGTGATAGCAAAGACTAGACATTTATTACTCATAACATGATAACTCTTATGCAATGATAACTTACAGTGTGTGGTGATAAAGGGACACATTATTATGATGCCTGGACTGGACTAGATGAGTCTGCATGGACGGGCACACTTTAGTCAGATAGCTCCCCTGCTGCTATAAAAGCACCTCCCCATGATTCACACACATACTTTCCAGAAGTTTTTAAACCACAAATACAAAACAGAAAAATATAAAGAAAACAAGGGAAGTCTTAACACATCTCTCACCTCATAATATAAGGGGAGCTCTAGGGTTTTGTTTAAAAAGGAAGAAGGAAACGTAAGCAGGACAAGACTAACGCTAGGAAGTAATGCCATAGGGTTTACTGGTGGAGCATCTACTAAACTTCAAACAAAAAAATCAAAGCTCCTTCTAAACACTTATTTGTGTCACAGATTTACCACCACTGCCCTGCATTCTGTGCTGACTGTGTGCTTTTGATGTTTGTAAGCAAGTGATGTCTTCCTTTTGCCCTTTGGGATCAATAAAACTCATGCTTGTTAAAGTGAGAGTTAATTGCATTCACTGACTGTGAATGCTGAAAGGCTGTGCTGTAAAGATAAGGTCATCTTAAAAATGACTGAATGTAAGCAGGCTTGGAGGAAGACCTTACCTGAAAAGCATTGTTGGCAAAGCCCAAGCCCAGCTGTCTGCACACTACCATGGCCTCCATAGTCCCCCAGCTGTCACTGCACACTGTGCCCCACACCAAAGAACCATTTCTCTGTGCCAGGACCTCCACACGGCCCTCATAGGGGTTACGGCCGCCACTTAACCGAAGCTGAGGGCAGGGATATATAGATGTCTCATCTACTGTTACACACATATATTGTTTTTTGTTTTATATGGTAGATGGAGTTACTCACTCTATTGCGGAAGCCCATGGCAGGAACATTACATTTGACTGCTGCATCTTCCTCATGGCTGCAGTCCAAAGATTTAGGGTTAAAGTAGCACTCAGTCAGAGACTTTTCAAACCCGGAGCACTCCACCTCGTTCATGTGGACTGGTCCGATGCCTACAGGTACACATTAGGCACATAAAAAAAAAGTATAACGGTCATAAATTCACCACTGAAGTATTCATGTCATGTACATTACTGAGAAGAAAAACTGTAATCTCCTTCTATTACTAGACAGAAGAAATGCGATCCTTGGGTTACACAATGGTTTTACAACCCTGTTTCCAAAAATGTTGGGATGCTACATGCATGGAAATAAAAACAGAATGCAGAGATTTTATATATGATGTATGTTTATTGAAAATAGTGCAAAAATTACATATGGAATTTTGAATCTTTTTTGTGTTTCGAAAAACATGATTGTTTTGAAATTGATTCCAGGAACATATTTAGTTTTTGTTGTACCTGTCCCAAATTTTTGTAACATGTTGTGCAATGCAAAACAAACAAATGAAGAAACAAAACAACTCATGGGAAATCACAACTAATGATGTTAATTAGTAACATGACTAAAGTAAGTCCCCACTCTGTGAAAGACTACAGTAGTTAGTATCATTAAAAGGCAATCTGGGGAGATGTCTGTTTGCATGGGGCAAGGCCAAAAACCAATATTAACTGTCTGTGTTCTTTGGACCGTCAAGCATGCCTACATTAAAAACAGACCCAGTTTTGTAGTGGAAATCACTTCATAGGCTCAGAAACATTTATGAAAGCTGTGAGTAAATCCAGTTTTTAGATGGCACTACAAATGGAAGTTTAAACTCTAACAGCCAAAGAAAAAAACTTGAAGAAGATCCAGGATCACAGCCACTCTGGGTCCAAGCTCTAAAATGGACTGAGGTCAAGTGAAAAACTGTCCTGTGGCCTGATCAAATTAAAAAGAGTAGAGGAGAGGAGAGGCCATCATCCGTAATGGTACTGGGAGGCATTATTGCACTTCTGTGAAGGGTCCATTAATGCTAAAGAATATGTACAGATTATGGAGCAACATTTTCTGCCATTCACATCTTTTTTCATGGAAGTTCTTCCCTATTTCAGCAAGACAATGAGCATGTATTATGCCCACATGTCTCTGCAGAAACATGAGTCCAGGTGCTAAACTGGCCTGCTTGCAGTCTAGACATGTCACCTGTTGGAAACGACAAAGAAGGCCTGAACTCGATCAAACCTGTAATGCAACACATTTGTAAACAAGCCTCTATCCCAACTTTTTTTTCTAACATTTTGCTGGTGTCAAATTTAAAATAAGGATATAATTTTCAAAAAGCAATAGAACTTTCCAGGTTAAATATTTGATATGTTTTCTTTGCACTTCTTTCAGTTTAACTCTAGGGCTTAAAAATTTGTATCTCATTGCATTCTGCTTTTATCTATGTTTAAAACAGCATCATAACTTTTTTGGAACCAGAGCTGCAGGAAACACAAGCTTGTACTGCCAGTTACTACAGACTGAAACAGCAGTCGCCTCACCTATCTGAGAGTTTTGTCTGTCCAAAGACATGTACTTTCCCTAGAATTATACTGCAAAGGAAACAAGCAGTCAGCTATGTCAAATGAAAATGAGACACGTAAGGCCTGTAAAAAATACAAATTCTCTCTCCATGTGGCGGAGTTTCCACAATAACGTGTGAGTGCTAACTTTATGCTGGTAGTCTTCCCGTGAGATTGACCAGGAATGTGATGTGAGCTTGCAAAATAGTGACAGGGAGCCAATGGAGAGGTATAAATTTGGTGGAACAACAGGAACACAGTACTGTTGTAACTGTGCAGCCAATATTAAGGGTTGACAGATGACTATAATCCATGAAATCTATGTTATCATAAAATCTATTAAAAATGATAAAACAAGATAAATATAGAAAATCTTAAACTTATCAGTGCATATCAGAAAACTGCTACACAACGAGCAAAATTCGCTACCAGCTGAAAAAAATAAATATGATGTCCATAAATTTTGCAGATTCTTTCCTTCATTCAATTCCTTCAATAAAGTGGGCCTCTCACTATTCTTCCATGCAAATCAGGGAATTCTACTAACATGCTTGTTTAGTCCACTTCATTAACTTCTAAAAACAAACACAAGAAGGTATTTCAAGAGTTTGTGGCACCATCTTTGGATTCAGTGGTCAGCTCATAAAAAAAACAAAAAACAAAAACAAATCCCTCACATAACCTTGTTCATTGTCCAACAAAGAATTCCTCTTCTGAAACCCATAAAGGCTGTTTTCTATACTGGAACATTTTGTACACTTTTCTGTTTTGCTATGAGAATAAGGCAGAGGAAAAGGCAACTGTTCCAGTGAACATATGATTCTCATAAGGCTGTGGTATATTTCATTTCACAGAATCAGGTCTCGGGTCAATGAATAAACATTAATATGCTGCTCCATACATTCCCTTTGCCTTTGTGTGCTGACTTAAGGTCTAGACTGATTGAGGTGAGGCAAAAAAAAGATTGTGATCCAGAAGCCAGAGTTAAAGTGGAGGTCTCTAGTCCTGAGTCCACACCTTTCATTTTCACAGCTGGGAATGAGGTCTACTTCAAGCTGTATTTGGGCATTTGTTGAGTGATAGTATTTTAATATAAAATGTTAACAAAGCTAAAAACCTGTGAAGCTCAAGACTACCTGAAGTTTTTATTTTTTGTTAAAGTATTCTATACCTACACCCTTTGGACTCTATAGGTGTGTACCACCACATGCATCAGTAATATGCTAGTGACAAATCTGTGAGTACCTTGTCCCATTCGGGCGCCAGTCAGTGCCTCTTTGGCGCTGCCGAACCCCAGCTCTCGACACACCACGGTGGCGGCGCGAATGTTCCAGTTGTCATCACACACTGTTCCCCACTCTCCATTCTTCAGCACCTCCACTCGCCCCTCACCTATCATAGCTCCACCTCTTAGACGTACCAAGGGTTGCTACAGAAACAGTACAACGTAAAGGCTAAAATTAGTGGCTATCTTATAGAAAATGACCTTTAGAATTATGAAAACTAAAAAAGTTTCATGGGCAATTGGATGAATTAATTAATTTTTTTAGCTTGGACACACTAAGAATATGCCTGAAAAATGTGTAAAACTAAGCTGCCTTCTTCATCAACTTCAATAGCCAGTGATGCAACATGATGGTTGATTGGGCATTAATAAGCAGGAAATGTTGTTATCCACTACCTGACTCTTACGTGAATACTGAACTGTTCTGACATAAAAAATGTTTGTGCTTCTTATAATGCAGTGTAAACATGCAGTGATATGCTCCATTTGTAAAGCAAAAAGATTCTGAATGGGACTTTCATGCCTCTCTTTTAAGATAAGTGAGTGATTGTGCCTAAATTAGAAGACATGCAAACATTTGCATTGTGACCCTTTTCAATTACAGACACAGGCATGTGGTAGCATAAACAAAAGCTAGGTGTAGTTTACAGCTGTTGTTCCACAAGGAAAAGTCTTCCAGAAGTGATTAACCTACAAAAAACATGAGGCTGTTTTCTCCTACAGTTGTGGTCAGACGTTTACATACACTCATCATTGGAATGAGTGTCATGGTAATTTTGGGCTTTTAATTATTTCTTTGAACCTATCATAGTCTTTCTTCTTTTTCGAGAGTGGAATGATTGTACAGCATACATCTTTAATGGCTTTAAAAAGCAAGAATTGGGCGCACAAGTTTGATTTTATTTTGGATTTTCTCTAATTCACACAGGGTCAAAATTATACATACAGCTCAAATATATATTCATATACTCACTTAAATCTTTTAATAAGTGGTACTGAAGGTTCTACAATGTCTTTTAACTTGACAAGGCCAAGGCCTGTTACTGATCATTACTGATCATGGTTGACTGCAATTAGTAGTTTCTCTTTGCTATCTTAAATAGGATTTGTTTGACAGCACTCATTTGGATTGATTGATACTTAGAACAATGGGAAAGTTCAAGGAACTCAGTGAAGATCAAAAAGGAGAATTGTAGATTTACACAAGTTGGGAAGGTCTCTTGGAGCCACTTCTAAACAACAGCAGATTCTGAGATCATCAGTTCAAAAAATTGTACGTAAGTACAAGTTATTCAGATGTGCCACCACTTTGCCAAGGTCTGGAGGTAGACCAAAACTGTCAGCCTCAGATGAGAGGAAATGAGTTAGGATGTTCACGAACAACCCAGGAGCTACCAGGGCTCAAACCTGCAAAACCTGCCATGAACTGGAACAATTCAATTCAATTTAATTTTATTTATATAGCGCCAAATTACAACAACAGTTGCCTCAAGGCGCCACCAGCGAACACCAGAGTCAGAAGCGAGTTTTACATCGTCATGGATTGAGAGGGTGCTGACCAAGAAAGAAGCCCCGCTCCAAAATCGGCACCTTCAGGCTTGCCTTAAATTTGCAGCTGCCCACATGGACAAGCCAAATGCCTTCTGGAGAAAAGATTTATGATCAGACGAGACAAAGATTGAGCTATTTGACCACAATGACAAGGGGTATGTTTGGAGGAGTAAAGGTGAGACTTTCAAACCTAAGAACACTGTACCAACTGTCAAGCCTGTGGTGGTACACCCGTGGTAGCATCATGCTCTGGGGCTGTTTTGCTGCCAGTGGTACTGGTACATTTCACAAAGTGGATGGAATAATGAAAAAGGAGGACTACCTCCAGATTCTTTCACTTCACTTCAAAACAACAGCTAGACCATTAAAACTTGGACCCAATTGGGTGTTCCAACAGGACAATGATCTCAAACATACATCAAAACTGGTTTTGGAATGGATAAAGCAGGCTAACATTAAGCTTCTGGAATTGCCTTACCAAAGCTCCGACCTCAACCCTATTGAAAATTTGTGGACTACGCTTAAAAGCCGGGTCTGTGCCAGGAAACCAATTAATTTCATTGAACCCTAACAATTCTGCCAAAAAGAGCGGTCAAATATCCAGCCAGAATTATGCCAGAAGCTTATTGATGGGTATCAAAAGCATCTGGTTAAGGTGTAACTTGCTAAGGGATATTTAACCAGATATTAGTGGGGGTGAATGTATATATTTGAGCCTGTTTGTATACTTTTGTATACTTTTGATCCTGTGAGAATTAGAGAAAATCCAAAATGAATTTAATTCTTGTTCAGTACAATCATTCCACTCTGGAAAAAGAACAGTTCAAAGAAATCATTAAAAGCCCCAAATTACTATGACAGTCATGCCCATAATGAGTGTATGTAAACTTCTGATCACAACTGTATATTAGAAATACTCAGTGTATGTGATTCTGCTCAGGCTAAGAAAACTAACTAACCATTCCCTTTTTATATGCTGTATGAAGTCCCACAGGCAAATCTTTTCTATTTGTACATACAGTTTAGAGTATGCATTGTCATGAATATAGTTTTTGTTTCTGTTGTCAGTAAGATGTCTTTCTTTTTACAATCCAACTAAGACCAGTTTTTGTACCTTGTTAAAACAGCGAGTGATATATGTAACAGTAATATGCACCATACAGGATGAATGCTGAATTTTAAAACTAAGACTTTGTATAGTGTGCTTAATCTGACTAACCTCCACCCTGTAGGCCTTTCTGAACCCGATGCTCATGCTAGGAGCAAAGGCCCGTCCAGGCACACAGCTGACCACAACAGGCATGCCCTGCCCACAGGTGCTGTTGCCCTTCTGCTCTATCTCTCGGCCCAGTTTACAATCAGAAAGGTCGGCCTCGTTGCCTGTGCAGTTGACAGAGAAACCCCAGTAGTTCTTCTTTCGACGGCTGGCCAGCAATCTAAGAATGAATCATAAAGTAATACAAACTATTACAACATATAATGTAACATTTTCTGTAATTTTGCATGATTTACTAACCGTATTAAAAAACATATCATATATATTCCTCTCTTTGGTTAAAGAATGATAAATGCCAACAGTTTTCCAGCCACTGCTATTAGTTAAAAAAGCTGCATATTTTAAACTTTCTAGAGAAAGGTAATCCATTATAGTCAATATTATAGTCAATATTTATTCAGTACTATTTATTCAGTACTATTGTTGTACTATGTCTTACTGTTATTTATATTGTTTTAAAAATGCTTTGCTTGGGATTGCCACTGAACCATTAATAATCACTCACTGAAAGAGATGTCACAACAGTCTACTATCAACTGAGTTATATAAAGTAAAATTTATATCATATTAGAATTGCAGGAAAGAAAAAGAAGTTTGAAGTTGGTTTGGGAGTACTGTATACCCATACACTGCTTCTTACATATTAAAGAAAACAAAAGATTTTACTATTCTTTCTCACACCTTACTAAAATCATAAGGAGCTGTTTTATTGGGTATAGACATTTTTGTTTTCTAGCTAGAGGAATTCAGCAGTCTCCTCTCTTAGCTGTGAAGAACAATGGGAGTATTCTTGTTAAAATACCTTAACATTCCTATGACCCCAAACTTGAATGGAAGTAATCAGCTAGGGGTCACTGAGGAAGCCAACAAGAGTGGACCCTGAAGCAGGAGTCTCGTAAGCAGCATACCATGCAATGAAACCAGCAGGAGCCTCATTTACAACTTTTTAGTCCTTCAACCTTATTCAGATGCTCAAAACATGTAACTTTAAGTTGGTATGAACACAGAGGCATTACATAGTCTTTTAAAGTGATGCCAAATTTAGATTGAGACACTGAATCAAGTGAAACCACAGCAGCATTACATGTTTTAAAACCACATCAGTTTTATGAGCTAAAGTGATAAACAAAGTTAAATGCTGGTTTCATATTTTTCCTTTGGTTGAAGTACATTACTATCAAATTAGATGATCTTAATTTTCTTTCAATGAAAACTACCTTGTTTGCATTGATCTTACCATCATTGAAATCCTTACCCAAAAACATCAATGAGAAAATCCAGTTGCAGACACAGTGGTACTTGTAAATATATTCTTGTGTCTTTCATGTCTTGATTTCACTGATTTTATACTACCATCATTCTGGGAGGCTTTAGAACATTTTAGAGGCCAGCACTGACTGGGACAGAGATTTGCTCATGTGATTGCTTTCTCATGTGCAGCAAGCATCTGTTCCATTTTGAACTTCAGTTTCCATGTTAGTAGCTACAAAACATCTGTGTTTCGTTGTGTCAGACTGCATGTTGCCTGTGACACTTGAAAAGCTGTGCGATAAAACTACTCAGACAGGAAAGATAGAACCAGAAGAGCCACTGTTTCACAGTGTACTGCACTCAGTTGTTTCCCAGCAAGGCCCATCCTTCATATACTAAAACTTCCTCTGGTGGTGTTTGGCTTCTTGTCAAGAATCTACAAGCCCAAGTGTGTTTATTCTAGTAGAAAATGGATGAAGGCGTGAGTGATGGCCACAGTAAACAAACCTGGTTATTATGTAACGTTTCATAACATAAGCTTAGTATAGGCTGAACATTTCTAAGTGAACTAAAAAGGGCAGAAAATGCAATATAGTTTATATATGGATTGTTTATATCCTATAAGAATGTGTGGTGTACTTCAAATAATGTTTTTGTTATGTTTTTACACAGGGATTCATATGTAGCGCTGCGATACTCCAGTAACCTGAGGTGTATTTAGCTCGACTTAAAGTTAAATGTTTCATTCGCGTGAAGTTTTTCATTATATCTAGTTGGAATTGTTTAAACCCTACTGCTGGCCCCAGCAACATTACTCACTTGTAGGGTCGGGTATTGAAGCGTTTCTCCCCAGGGAAGCCATACATGCCACAGATGACTCTGCTATTCATCTGGGTCCAATCCTCATTGCAGATCTGTCTCCACTTGCCTCCATCTTTCACCTCCAGAAAGCCCTCAGTAATGGGAATCCTTTTTCTATGAGAATATGTGGCCCTGATCCTCACATCCTCCACCTGTATCGTCAAGCCCTGACAAACAGAACAGAGATAATGTTTCATACCTCTTCTGTAAAATAACAGATGTAAAGACAGTTTGAGTGTATTATACTTTAGTCCAATGGAAAACAATAACCACAGACTACAGTATTATTTTTTGTTCAATGGAATATTCCATGTTTTCTAGACTTTTCTTATAAATTTGTAACAGATGGCTGGCTGTGGTCTATTGTAGATGGATAGATTCCCAATGGGCCACACAAGAGACTGGGACTGTTGTGGAGGGCTGCACCAATAAGCTGAACTCAGTTGTTCTCAATATTAATTTTAACTCTTAATAAACTGCTACTGGTAAGAGTGGATGTTACAATTAGGCCCTAACTGTGGCCCTAAAACCTTGGATTAGCACTTATTGGCAAGCTTATATTTCATATTTTATTATATGAAGTTGTCATCAACTTGCATAATTATATTTTCACTTTAGTCTCTTCTCCACTCCACCATCAAGAGTGAAGTCTGTTTCATCGACACACACATAGTGAAACAGAAACGTGAGGAGAGAAACTAGTGTCTCTGCAAATGCATTGTTATGTTAAGCTCTAAGTTAAACTCAGACCATCAGATGGCTTTATCTCTGTCTGCTGATGGGTCTGGAAGTGGAGTCTAGTGCCACCCTGACATGGGAAATGCATCAGCTATTAGCAATTATTCTAAGCATCAGGGATCTCCAAGATCATTGTCTGTCGACAGAATGACTTGTGGAGGATTTATGAGGAACACACTTCACTTCATAGTTTTGTCAGAACTGGCAAACAGTGTTTGGATTTCTTCAGAAAAAGTGCTGAAAGGGAATAGTTCATACATGACAAGTTGCTGGGTCTTCAGATAGATATATCAGTGTCACTATTCTCAGTCAGGAACAAAGATAAAACTAACAGCAGAGCACAAAGGGATAAATACAAGTCTTTTCCCTTTGGTGAAATGTGGAAGGAATGTAGGTCAAAAGTATTTTTAAAGACTTCATATCTCATATCATATAAGATGTGATCATACTTGCCTGCAACACATGTCAAGTATGATTTCAGACGTATCAGAAAATGGGAAGCAGTGAAACAAGAAGTTTAAAAAAAATGTATAATCAATGATATTATGTAAAATGAGATTAAGCAAGCTAAGACTAAAGACAGAAGATGCAATGAACGAAGACACTGATGAGTTTCCGGTTGGAGATCGTGTAGGATGGTCCACAGCTTAAAGGGCTGTAAAGCTAGCTGGTCAGAGCGAAGGTCACCAGTGCTCACAATTAGTATCATGTGTCCTGAATCAGCAAAGAATGGTACCCTTTGACCTAAGGGCTTTAGCAGCTACCTAATAACTCTGCCTTTCTTTATATCCCTCCATGAGCCAAGTACTGCCGTTTGTTCCTGACTGAGTGTGAAGTTGCACTGCGGGTGCCAAAAAGAGCCAAATCTCTGAGCTGCTCTGTGGTATGCTGAACTCAGTAATTTTGTAACAGCCAGTTTCTTCAACACTGAAAAACCCCAACATTCAGGCATGTCTCCCAGAATATCAAATGTTTGCCCACGGGGTGGTTTCCTGAGATGGCGTCAGCCTGAGGGAATGTTCAAGGCTTCAGGGTCTCTCAACATTCAAGACTGCAGGGAAGGAGGAGCCTCCACTAACACTGCTTCAGCAGTGACCCTGGTCCTCCCTCTGACCGCAGTGGTTAGAGCGGGTAAAAACCACTCTTTCATGAGAAGATTCCTGCTGGCCATAGCATGACAGAGTGTTTTCCGAGTCTAGCAGTAGAAGGTAAGGAGACATGAGTGTGATCACGCAGCAGGCGTTCTCCAATTAAAATGTATCTATAGGATTTAAGATTGTCTATTATGTATAAAAAAAAACATAAATAAAATAAAATAACATGTTACAACAACCAATCCATGGCTCATCTAAAAAGACCAAATCCCCCAAAATAATAATAATAATAAAATTAAATAAATAACAAAGTGAAGACTAAAACTCAACTCAGGTACCAGCTCACTAAGATACATCTGACCATTGTTGCATTTGGCTCAGAGGGAGGAAACTGGCCTTCTGAATGTGTGAGCTGAAGAGAAAAGGACAGATATGCACAGCTGGGATCAGTCTGGGCGTCCCCCTAACTTAGCATAATCCTTTTTGGCATAGGCCCAACTCTATAGACTGGTGACATTTTAGCACTTTTTCAAAGAGAGTTGCAAAAAAAAAAAGAAAAAAAAGAAAAAGAAAAAAAATCCAGCTCCTGTGCTGGAATAAGACACTGTTACGAATTACACAGCTAAAAGCTGTAATATCACTCTGCAATATAAGAAAATACAGAATCACTAAAATATACAGAGGGAATGGTTTAACATTTTACTTTACTGCTGGCAGTTAGGTGAGAAAATCAATACCACTGTTATGGTAATTATGAAGACAGTGCAAGCAGCCAGTTCCAAGCCTACAGCCAACTCTGGCTCTGTTTAAAAGCATGGTCTGTATCAAACAAAGAAGATGACATGCTTTAGAGGTGCTCATGGCAGATTTTATCTTTGAACAGAGCTGTAGCTGTTTTTGCCTGTTTCCAATCATTGTAAGTTAAGCTTACAGGCATATAGCTATTGATAGTCTCAAAGTTTTCATGTACTTCTTTCCAAAAAAGCAAAGAAAAACAGGAAACAACAATAATAAAGAGAATATAAGTATATTTCCTAAATCCCAAAAAGTTGAATCTGTTCATCTGGACGTGGCGTTTTTTTAGTGGGAGAAACGTTTCGTTTACCAACTGGTAACTTCTTCAGTCTTCTTCAGTCTCGACTGAAGAAGTTACCAGTTGGTAAACGAAACGTTTCTCCCACTAAAAAAACGCCACGTCCAGATGAACAGATTCAACTTTTTGGGATTCTTTTACCTGGATTATTGAGCATGCATCAAGAGATATATTTCCTAAAGTTTCAACATATTCCTGAAGTGTACTGTAGGATTTGTAAGCTGATTTATCAGGATCAATGTGACTTGAAAAGCAGATCAGCCCAAACAGGAACATGAAGCCATCTGTACTGGGTGCAGGCTTTTCCTCCTACAGGTTACACTGAGGTTAATACTCAGTCGAGCATTTCTACAAGGTTATATCATCTAATTTCCCAACCTCCTGTAATGATTTACTCATTCTACAGCTTTTTTCTTTAAATCCAAAAATAATAAAGTCAATTTTTTTTTTCTTGTAAGTAACAACTGAAAAAAGCAAACATCCTTCCTTCAGATCTATTTGGTGCTAGTCTCTGAAGTGAGCTCTGTCCATTACTGAACTATTTCCAGCTGGGGAGCAGACTTGTTTTTCTGACTGGGTCCCCCTCAGAATGTAGATGTGTGAACATGAGACTGTGGTCTAGCCAGTGACTAATGCTTCCACTACTGTGCACTTCTTCCACTTAATTCAGCTTTCCAGCCCTGCTGCACGTTCATCTGCACGTGCCTCACTCACGCGCCGCCTGCCCCACCCTACGATACACGGCAAGTATGAATGCTAATCAGCCGAAGTTTAGGTGAAAAAGCAAAAGAACAGTACGGCTCTTTGAAATGACTTTCACATCTGCCCCACCTAACTTTCTGCCTCACTGCCCCCCTTCTGCCTAACTGACTATAGTAAGGGTGTGTGTGTGTGGGGAAAGAGCAAGAGAGAGAGAGTTTCAGTGGTCACTGCATCTGGAATATCTATTAGAGTATACTTCTCTCATTGTGACAGGGAAAAAAAATACAAAACTCATCTCAGAACCAACATGCATATTTACAGATGTCTGTGTTGAATATAAGAGATAAGAAATGAAACACGAGCATTTGATTGTGTACATCACCATTCATGCTAAACTACATTAAAGCATCTAAAGTCCCAATAAACTACAGTCAAATTGTAATAAAAAAGGTTCAGTAGGAAACACATTTATTTGCTATCTTTGATGGATTCATATTAGAAGCGCTGATCCACTCTCCGTGTGCTCACTAAATTAATCTACAGCTGGCTAGTTTAGCTTAGAATAAACATTTTGAAGCTCACTATTTCACAACTTGTATCTCATTTGTATAGAAATGAGATACAAGTTAGAAAAAAGACACTTAGGTTATGTTACATTCACATGAGCAGCTCACACAAGTCAGCAAAATGTTCACACAAAGTGCAAGAATGAATAATAAAAATCAGAACTTGGGCACTGTACAACCCAGAACTGAGATGAGGCTACAGCGGGTCCAGCTGCTGAACATGTGGTAAATGTCTTGCACTGTTCTATCTGCAGGAGAGATATTGGCTTGAACCTCCTGACAGGCATCAACCTTTTCTCCCCTCGATCACTCATCTCCTCACAAGCCTCTGCTATACATCATCCTGAATAGGCTTATGCTACTTTGGCTCAGGTTTTCTACCTTTTGTCATATAGGACACAGTGTGAATAACTGAAATTCTCGTGAGCCAATGGCATCACACTGGATGGAGAAGTGCAACCTTTGCACTGTTTAGATGTGTAAAGGATCAAAAGGTTTTTAACTGCTGCATTCTGTTATTAGAAATAGCTTTTCAAGGCTGGGTGTTGATTCTTGATGGAAGTGTTTGTTTGAAGTAAACATGATGAATGGTCCATTGGTCAGCTGCAGCTGCTTTTATTTCTCTTCAGGAGGAAGTTAATCTCTGCTAGCTGGACCATAGAATATGTTTATAATCATGTTCTGCAAGCAGCAATGTGTGATTTCTTTATGTGAAAACTACTTATTTTCTTTGTGAACAATCAAAAAAAGATAAATATAAAACTAAATCAAGCTTATGTGCATTTGCATTGGATTTTCTTTTTTGGATAACGGTATGGTTATGCAACGATTGCACAAGTACACAGCAGTGCCAACTTTTTGTAAAACACAGAGTAAAGAACATCATACAATGACTCCTATCAGACTTTACCATGAGCCTATAATTATCTTTGGATGAAACATCATGATCTGTACTGTGCCATTCCCACATAAAAACCTGAACCTGGCAAAGCCTGTTTAATAATCCCTAGTAAAAAAAGAATAAACAAAGTTTTGTGCTTGAAACCCCCCTACTGTTAGAAAGATCGCATTTGTCAAAATCTTCCATCTGTGTGTGAAACAAACACATGTTAATACTAAACTGACTGTGTTGGGTTAGATAGACAAAAAGCAAATACATCCATCATGCACAATAAAACAGTTATTGTTGGCGTAATAGGGGGCATTATATGCTGCATGTTAAAATAATTAACATGATAATGATCCAGTCACAGTAGAATGTATGTTGTGTTGTTGTTTTAGGAGTGTTACATAACCAGCTGAGAAATGTTGTATTGGCAAGACTCGTGGCTTTTGTCTCCGGAGGGTCAGATCAGTAGCAGACTGCAGCAAAATGGACTTGACTTCCACAAAGCAGAATTTGGGAATATCAAGGGTTAAGTGAGTTTGGACTGTCTGAAATTGTTTTTCAGTTACTTGATATTTTGTAAATGCTACTTTTAGGATTTTATGTTTTTGACTGACACTGCAAAAATACTAACTGGGCAACCCATGCCAGCAGCAGCATGCCAGGCGAAGCTGCTGTTTTTTATTAATATTAGACTGATGTTTTCAGCAGACCATTATTTGTGGTCAAAGCAGGACTTGACAGAGTCAGCTTCCATCTTTGATATACTGTAAAGAAGTCTCAGGACTTATCCCTCACAAAAACAAAGTCATTGTTGTCTGTGGCAAATTTGTGCTCTGTAGATACACACAACTTAATTCTATTTATCAAGACATTGCTTGAAGTACCAATGATGTCACTTAAACAATATAAAAATCAACAGGTACATCACTAACACAATGTTTACAGAAGGAGACACAATGTCCTGGAAAACTCTTCACATTTCAGACAAATGTTCAGCATTTTGAAGAAAACATTCTTCATAGCGTCTACATAGTTATAAAGAATACCATGCTTCAGCCTTTTGGTATTGACCCCCTACTTACACTTTTCCACACTAAGCACAGAATATCAATTCATGCTGTGAATAAACAGATTTTAGGAACACTGCTGCCCTTTGCTGGTGTCGGTTCAAGTATAGTTCAGAGGTGTAGCTACACCTTTTTCCCATTTCTCTCCACTGTGACTTAAAAGGCTTCAGCCAAACTAAGGAAACACTTAGAGGGTGGGAGACTGAACTAAAGCAACAGCCCAGAGGCCCTAAATACACAAGGCACATAATAAACAAGATGTTGTGCTTAAAAATAAAACTTATATAAATAAGAGTATTGTGAATAAGGTTCAACAGTTCATAATTAAACATTTCAGTTTCACCTTTCTTCTACTCTCTCCCTCCCATGACTAGACTAGGCATTCACAAGACAAAGAAGGATTTAGGATGCTCTCGTCAGGCGTGTTATCTCAACTAAATCCAACAAAAAACAAAGTCACTGTTCTGGCTGCTGTAGAGAGTCGTGTAATGCAGCCAAGTCTACCACCCCACACGAAGTATGAACAAACAAAAAACTGTACTTAGTCAAGTAGCAAAAAATTGAAGCACCAGTTGAAGACTGCCAAATAAAACTGCATCTCATCTCTATCAGTGTTGTCCTAAATAGGGAAACCTCATTATTAAAAGGAAGTTGTTTTCAAACAAGCTTAAAGAATGCTTCCCTCTTATAATTACCCTTCCTTTCTCCTGTCACATGCACAAGCCCACAGACTTTCCATCCAGTACAGAGGCATTTTCAGCAGCCAGACTGGAAGTACTTCTTGCCCTCTGAGTCATCTTTGCAATCTCAGTGTGCAGAGTGGGGGTCTGGTGTGGGCAGTAATAGACTAATAGAGTCCTGACAAAGTCATTAGTATAACATGGAACAGACAGCTAAATATTTCGGCTGACTCATGGATCATTTCAATTGCATGATGCCATAACAGACGTGACTTCTTGCACAGAAGGACTTATCTCAGCGTATCCATTTAACCATCCAAACTGGTCAAGTAAGCTGTTTGGAAGTTGGTATTTAGTTAGCATAGTCACACTATAACACAGTGTTTGCAAAATAGGGATTATCACATTACTAAATTACATGTTCTTACATTATACATAGTGATTAGTTGCTAATAATCATTTAAAAAACAAAGTTATACCAATAAGTAAGTTTCATTTATTCTTTAGCCTCTTAAAACTATAATTTTTTACTGTTATGTTACAGCTTGTTTCAACAGTTCAAATGCCTTTAATGGTGCAAGCTGATTTCAATTAGAAAGGTGTAATAATCTGAAAAAAACAAACAAAAACAAAAAAACTTGGAGCCATTTAAAGCAATAAAGCATGATAAGGTTTTCTTTCATCCTAAGCCTAAACTCTGTTCCTTTATTGTACAGAACATCTGTTCAGGTTACATGTCTGTGCTTGAACCATGTGTGGATTCTACCTGAGTGTTAGTGATAATGCGATAAAGTTACCTTAGTCTGTTGTTAACATTTGTGCAAGATTTTATGCATATATACACACATATCGATTATATTACAGTTGTACTGTATGTATGTATTTTGATTGTGAGTATGTTGGTCCATGTGAACCTACCTCCTGGCTGTTGGCATGATTCCGGATGAACTTGAATCCTGGAATGCGCGTTGAACTGCACACCACGCCAACATCTTCTGAATGTTTGCAGTCAGATACTCCAAAGCCATTGGACTCACACTGAGCCAGGCTCTTTTCTCCACCTGTGCAGTGCACATTGTCTAGCCAGATACGGCCTGGAACAGACAAACAGGGATGGTATAGTGCTTATGGAAGAATTTTCCGGTGTTATTTTATAAAAAATAAGTAGCTGAGACCAGTCAGCCAATCACAGGCCAATATTGTCCAAATAGAAATTGATACTGGTGGCCCAGTATGGGCTGATATGAAAACCTTTAACAGACCAGAATGCAGAAAAAGATGCTTGGGGTTATTTACAAATAGTGTCATCATATAATTAGTCCAGTAGAGCAGTTCCAATTCTATTGTTAACAATACTGTCAGCAGTGTCTGCTGCACATCTAGCTGAGTAGCATCACAGATGAGCAGACAGTGGTGTACAGTCAAGAGGTCTTCATGATAGTTTTTAAAAATACATTTATAAAAAATTATTAAACAACACTATATTTTACCTTTTACATACATACTATATGCATATATGTAAATATTGTACACAGTACAAAAGAATATCTGCCAATTGGTCTTTGGAAAAATAAAAAAATTCTAAAAATCTGGTATCTGTTGGCTTTAATATCTCATTAACCTAATTATTAACCTAATTATTGGATGACCATCCAACAAATTAACATACAAGCAATCAATCATAACATAATAACATAATCATGTTATTATGGTGCTAGAATACATCGATATACTTTGACTGTTTGCAACTAAAGAATGGTTTAAACAATATACCTTGACAGGTTGTGTTGTAAGTTATGCCCTATTGGCTTCTGTTCTAGCATGTCCACTGAAGTGTAACCACAGAGACAGTAAACCTACTCACATGGGGATGTCTTTGGGCTCTGACATAACCTGATGCATTTTTTCAGCCAGAAACCTGCCTAATAAATGTTGTCATGGCTGAAGGGGATCATCTGTTGTCCAGCTGGCTGTTCTGAATCAGCCGTGAGGGAAACCACCAACGGGCTGCTCATTATTCTGGCAGTCTCAACATGTTGCAGGGGAACATCCTGATCATACCAAGAAAGTTACTGCATATTATGGTCACGTAGCCTCCTCCTGGCAGGGAAGTGATTACCCCTAGATCATCATCATAAAAAGAGTCAAGTGCTCTGGTGCTGGAATACAGCAGCAGGGGAACCAGCTCGGTCTCAGGACACCTTTATCTAAACAAATATTGCCAGTTGTTTTGAATCTAGATTGCAGTGGTAAAAGCATCATTTTCAAGTCTTATGGGGATTTAACAACCACTGAAAAAAGCAGAGAGCACAGTCCACATGGAGCTATTAATTTATAAATTAAGCCTTTATTGGCACTTTATGTCAATATCATAGCCAAAGAGCTGAAAACAAACTGTACAGAACACAGAGTTCCTAAAGGGATCTGCATGAAATGGATTTTGTAGCTAATCAAATTGTAGCCCAAAATTTTATAATATTTGCATTTTTGTTTTGTTGCAGCCTGGGATTGCACACAGCATTTGTGTAATAGCAGCTGGGGTTATGATTTGCATCCTAGCATGAAAAACACTCATCCAAGTAGGATGTCCTTATAACTGTTCTGGTATTATGTCTTCAATTGGAAACATTTGGTGGTTGCTTTCAACATCGCATTAGTCATCACGATGGGAAATTTGAAATCCTCTTGATCGCTTTTATAGCCATCTGTCTCCACCAACAGCAGAAAAACAGAGATAAAGCTAGTTTCCATATACACACACATGCAGACATGTCCTTTCAAAGTGATTTTCCTACAAATTTTACATCTAGTCAGGAAAATAGGGACCTTCCTCTCTTCCCTCAACAAATACTAGGAAGATCATTTTATTTCACATTGTGCAACTTTTAGATTAGTGACAAACTCATTTGCAGCTTTTCTATTCACAGTTGTCATTTTGTTGAATTTGTGAAACATTTGGGCACACCCTTCCTAAAACCCAGCCTCAAAGACTACCATCTTTATATAATTTACCACTTCTAAAATGGAGTGCAAGCAATTGCCTCAGTCAGGATGTGCACACACATATACAGTACAAACTACTTGCTAAATATTATATGCATAAAGCCACAATGACTTGAATTGAAACTTCCATAATGACAGCAGTGCTTTGAGAAGTTAATTACTTAACTTTTGAAGTGGCTCATTGCATATAGTTCACTGAGTGCGGAAACAAGCGTCTTTAACAAGAGTTATTTGGAGCTACCAACATACATTCACCACCAGCAGCTGTCACATTTACAGAGCTGGGAATCTTGTTAGTGTTTTTACTGCTATGGAGGAAATCACAAGATAGAAAAAGACATAAAAAAGGAGATGAGATTACGTCTGTGTGTGTCTGGTTAATGCTCCAAATGTTTCCAGTCTTTCCTTCTTCCAATGCCCTCAACTGATTGGTGTGTCTCACTTCTCCTCTGATGGGAAAACCAGTGCGTCAGGGTATAAGGATTTAGACAAGGGGAAACCTGTCTTTCATGGAAATTATGAAACTGTGAGTAGTGATAGGTTACTTCTGAATAGATGTGGTTGAGTAGTTGAGGGATGCTCAAATTATTCCACTATAACTTGCACCTCACTTTCTAAACTGATCTGAAGTTCATCTTTGGAGGGTTTTGATTAGATGAAGTTGTAGATGGTTGTCCTGGAGACTAACACACACATCTCATTAATTTAGTGTTGTTTTTCTTACCTTCCCCTTTTCCATACTTGGCTGAGGGCGACCAGGACTCTGCACCCGTGAAGCCCAGCTCTCTGCACACCACTTGGGCAGCATAAATGGAGAAGTCATCATCGCACACCGTCCCCCACTCTCCATTGTAAAAAACTTCTATCCGGCCCTCGTAGTTTTTCTTCTTCACCCCAGCTAGACGTAGCTGGATCACAGGGTTGCCAGAGTCTGACTGGGCGCTGCACGGCACCAGCATGTACAGCAAGGTGGAAAGGAGACAGCAGATAGCAACCGGGTGCAACATGATGCAGAATGAGGAAGGAAAAGATGAACACTCTAAAGACAGATAAAAACACAAAGAAGCATAAGCTGCATAACACTGCAATAAAGTGTGTTTTTGGCATGTTTAAAAGTGGCTTTTCCACTTCCAAGGAGTTAACCTGAGGATGGAGGGTTATCTGAAGACAGGCAGAGGAAGACAGTCATTTGTGGCATGTGGTAGTTCAGTCCATAATTTGAGAGTGAGCTGTGTCTGTATAAAATGCTGAGCTTGGTTTGGCTCTCATATCAGTCTCCAAGAGACCTCACACTAGCCCCTTTGCAACCACAAGTATAGTAAAAAAAAAAAAAAATTCACCACAATTTCACAGTATATTGAACAAACGTATGGATATGACTGCCAAAAAGAGGGAAATTGGGGAAAGTCTGAGAAAGAACATAGGTTAGGTGACAAGAATTCCTTTCTCCGTTGTCTGACAGCCTAATGGAGAGCAAATGTGGGCTCCTTCAGGGAGGGGGCTGCCTGTCTTATTTATCTGCTGATCTGTGCCTGGAGGCTGAGCTAAACTCTCTGAACCTGTATTCACAAAGAAAGTTGACTCCATATGTATCAATATTTCATGGCAAACCATGAATGTGTCAACATTGGGACCAAGAGCCCTCAGGGAGTAAAGGGAGGGATGGAGGAGAGGGAACGTAAGGACACCTTCACATCATCCAGTTTGGAATAGCAAGGGAGGGGATTTGGGAGGGGATTTGGGGGGGGGGGGGGGGGGGTTCGGGGGCCGGGGGGGGA
>VUQS01010311.1:5940-32888 GCA_015108495.1 Heterochromis multidens
AGAAAAAAAAAATAAAAAAAAATGAAAAAAAAAAACCACAAAAAAAAAAAAAAAAAAAAAAAAAAAAAAAAAAAAAAAATAAAAAAAAGAAGAAGAAAAAAAAAAAAAAAAAAAAAAAAAAAAAGGCTGAGAATGGGCGTGGACAATGGGTGTGACACTACTCTTCCAATAAAAGAATCTTCTTATCCCTCCCCAAAGCAAAAGGGACATGAAGGGCTAGAAGCCCTTTGCTCAAACATGGTAGAGTATCAGTAGCAACAGTGTTTGAAACTGGCATCTCAAATGAGATGGGATAATACAGTGTGACAGCAGGAAAGAGCACTGACCACTGCATGTTAGCAAATGACAGTGAACACATTTATCAGAATGTAACATCATCAGAAGTGTAATGGGTAGTGGATGGATGGTGAATGGATAGTGTGTCTTTTTGGATGTTATCCAAAAAGACACACTTTGGAATTCACCTTTGAGGCTGAAAAATGAAGCCAACACAGAAGTGACAAAAGCTGCAGTACAAATGGCCACTTGAGGCTGCCTAGAAATGTGAGTCAATCAGTCACAGAATTTCATTTAAAATGCTCATCTTTAGAGCTGAAATTAAGATACTGACAGCTTGGTTTAACATTTTTTTCTTGCTTATACGCTCAAAGCTTCAAAACAGCGCTCACACACCAGTGGATAACATCAAGGTGACTATGTTCATCCTGCAAACTATGGGTTATATCAGCATCAACAAATGCCACTAAAGCACTCGGCTTTTAAGCAGAAGTCAAATGAAACTAATACATCATACTCATCTCACTCATTCTTACAGAGCAGCCAGAAATAACAGAACAACTCTGAGTCAAAGTGCAAGGCACAGTGGTAATTAACATATCAGCCAATGGAAGTTCACGTCACCCAGAGTAGCACAGAGGAGGAATCAGCTGCTGCAACTAACAGTGCAGACAGCAGCAGATCTGCTGTAACCTGTTCTCGATTACCATCACGAACTCTGAAGCCATGGAGCGTCAGTGAGGTCCAACAGTAAAGATGGGTATTAAGGCCTGGCTTGTGATTGGTACTGAAGTCTTATATTTTGGATATGGTTAAGGTTAGGGCTCTGAATAGACAAGTTCTTTCACAGCAAGCAGTGCACAAAGCTAGGTTCATTATGAAACACAATTCCCTGTGGTATTGTGATGTTGAAACTGGGTCTTACACAAACCATTTTCACAAGCTTTTAGCATTAAGATTTTCCTAAATTGTAATGAAAGACACATTTGTTGGCATCTAGACATTGAGGGGAATTTACATAATGCTGCTTTATGACTAGAGGTTTCCTGACTGTATTAACACCTTAAGTAGTATAATTTAAGGAGAAAAGACATCAGGCTATAAAACAGCCTGGACCTTATCACAAATATTAGGATCATTTGGTGCTAAATATGAGGCATATGGCCACTTTGCAAGCTTTAGCACAGGCAATTCCAGTAAAACAGCAAAGGCATGGCTCATTTTTGACATTATTTCAGGAGGGCATGTGGCTTAAATATTGGAATCTCCCTGATTAGAACAAGAAAAATGACAAGATAACTGTTGAGAGGAAGATGTCTATTAGAGTGTGCCTGTGTCCTGTGGAGGTATAATTAAATGTGATGGCTCTTGTTTCATATTAGATAATATGAATACAGTATTAGCCATTAATGGGACAGAATGGTGATGATGGTACTGAAAGATGGGAAAGAAAATGGGACGAGGAATCATGATAGAGGAAGCAAATTAGTTTCTCACCTATGTTGGGCTGCAGATCTGAAAGGTATGTTAAAAGCCTCAGCATACTTCAGAATTAATTACAATGCCAGCTGCCAAATGTGGACATATTTTCTTTGTGGAATGCGAAGCAGAAAGACTCCATGATTACAATGCAATCACATAGTGATTGGAAATCCAAGATGGCACTGCTAAAGAGGCAGTTATTTTGGCGTTGGGTGGGCCTGATTACTGCTATTGAATGGAACAAAAAATATGCCATTTTTGGAACAAGCCAGGCAACTCTCTTTTGTTTAGTTCCTTTTATAAGCTGTTATTTTGAAGACAGCTTAACACCTGAGAGATCAAACAGAAGTCATAGGATGACACACCCTGCAGATATAATGTAGTCCCTTAAGTAATTAAAGCTCTTGGGATTTGGGAGTGGTCCATGAATATTTGCTACATCAAGATCATAATGTTGCTGGAATAAACATTAACATGCCCCAAGTGTATACGGTAATAATAATACACAAATTAAACTTCCACACTAATGAAGGACAGGACCTAATTTTCATCCAGCCACCCACCAACAACACTGCTGAACACATCTATAGCGCACAATGTATAGCTGTACCAGAACACAATATCCTCAAGAACATAAATACTAATGTGCTGCTGCACTTAGGAAATGCTGGACCTGAGCTATGAGTCGATTTTGGTGACAACCACACTGGAGGCAATTTTTCTAGATATGCAGTAATGAGGCTGGTGTGAGATTGACCTTGCTTAAATGGCATTGCTAATAATGCCATTAGAACCACAATCAGAGCCATTTAATCACCAGGCTTAATGCTCCTAATATCCCAGGTTGTGACGCTTGCAATATTAGCAGCTTTTGCACTTTAAAACAAAGGCCAGAACAGATTAAACTGAGCTCAATAGCTTTTTAAACCTTCACTTGTGTCTTGGTGAATTTCAGCATCAAATTTACTTTTCGCACTTTGCTATGCACTCTGTTGAAAGCTAAGCTCCGCAGCAGCTTAATCAGTTACACATAAGGCTCCTAATCCTACTGAAATCCTTGACAAGACGGCCTGCCAAACATGATTTGTGACAGATTCCTGCCATATATCCTACTGCTTACATGACCCTGCTTCAGCCGCCAGTACCCACGCATAAAGATATGTGCACCATCACCTTCTCAGCTTCTGCAAATCCAGATTCTTACTGCACTTGACTGTCCCATTTACATTTGCATAGGACATTAAATAATTACCACACTTCTCAGGGCGCCATTGCATTATTTGGCTTATTTGTGATCACAAGCAAAGACGTCTTTTTATTTGTACTCCAAGAACCTGTGGAGTAGTCCTAAATCCTGCTCTTCTGAGGCAACAAATATGTTTTGAAAAGCCTCTTTCTTTCTTGAGACAATGCAGGCAATTGGAGTGAGCTGTGCAGCCTGTGCTGGGTGATAGAGACTGTAATTGGTGCTGTGCCTCACTAACCACATAGCAAAGGTGTAACAATGGGTGATGAAGAGGCATATGTAGGTAATGAATTGTGAGGGTTCTAACCTGTGTGAATCTCTGAGATCCAAAGGGAAAAGTTGGATTCTACAGACCAGTAAACTAAAGTGGCTCATGTTAGTCAGGATGCTGTTATTAAATTAAGTGTTCTTTTTTTCAGTGTCACTTTGTGAGTCAGTCCATTTATTACTTCATCAGAGAAAAAAAAAAAAAAAGATTTGGTGCAGAAAATAATGATCCCCAGAAGATGCTGATTGGCTACCTTTTCCTATAATGCAATGAGGTTGATATCTGTGGGACAGGGTGAACTGCCTTTATAACCATTAGAATGCCTTCAGAGAAGTATACTGTACTACAGTAGCTACTTTCGGCTGCTCCCTTGCCAGGGGGTCGCCAAAGCAGGTAGCTCTGCATGTTTGATTTGGCAGAGTTTTACACCTCATGCAACCCCAAAGGGGATTTGTGTCTCCAGCTGGAATCAAACCAGTGACCTTTCACTTGCCAAGTGAGTGTGTTAACCACTACACCATTGGAGGCAAGGTGAAATAAGCTACAGATATTCAATAAATCCACCATGTACAATTGTGTTGAGCTACGTCTCACTTCTTTAAATTTTGCTAGGAAAATGGGAAATTGGTGCGGTGGATAACAAACATGCAAACATACATGTAAATACAGTATATAAGGCAAAAACAGAGCTTGTAGAATTCTAATGAGCTTGAAAGTCAAAATTTCATGTGACCACCTTAATTCTACATCAGAGACTGAACTCTTTTAGGCATAATTTCTTTAAGTAGTCTTGAGAGATAGTTCTCCAGGCTTCTTGAAGGACATTCAAAGCTCTTCTTTGGATGTTCGCTACCTTTTTTTTTTTTTACATTCTCTGTCAAGATGATCCCACACAGCTTTGTCCGGGCTCTGGGTAGGTCAATCCATGACTGATAGTGTTTTTTTTCTATCCAGGTATGCTTTTACTCCATTGGCAGTATGTTTGGGATCATTGTCATGCTGAAAAATGAAGCTGCTGCCAATCAGATGCTTTCCAGATGGTATTGCATGGCAGAGAATCCACAGTGTTTTAGAGGTGGCTGTAGATACTCACTGTTGTACCTTTCTCCCGATCACCTCTGTACATGCTGACGATGATTTTAACCAAAAATGTAACATTTGGATTTATAAGACCTGTTGCCACTGATTTTCAGTCCAGTTCTTATGTAATTTGGTATACCTCAGTGTTTCCTCCCTGTTTCCCTTCCTTAAAAATGGCTTCTTGACAGCCACCCTTCCACTGAAACCATTTCTGATGAGGCATCAGTGAACAGTAGATAGATCAAATGAAGGTATAGATGCATTTCTCAGGTCCTGTGTCAGGTCTTTGCTGGATTTTTACCCATTTCTTAAGGACATGACTTTCAGATACTGTTCATCTGCTGGAGATAGTTTTTTTTAGGACTGACACTTCTTCTTTTGTCCTCCACTTGTCCAGTTTCCCCAGTTTTTCTTAAGCACACACTGCCAAGATATGCCAAGTTTTCGGCTAATGGCTCTTTGGGAATCACAGTCTTAGTGCAAAAATACCATTTTATGCCTGTCAAACGGTGTTATCTTTGGCATTTTTCGTACAGTCAGCTAAAGAATGAGAATAAATTATGTGTTTCTGAAACAGGCTGCTAGTAATCAAGTGCCTAAAGATACTAGGCACCAATTGTATAGTTCTTTGTAAGTTGTTTGTTATATGTTCATTGGTCACTCCTCTGAAAATGGTCAGGTATGAGGACTGAACTGAAAATGAGTGAAAAAGCAGCCAGTGTACAAGGAAAAACTTTGAAAGACTTTCAGAAAGCCTGGAGAACTGTGGCACTATTTTTTTTTAATCTAAGTCACTATTGTAGACAAACTTATAAAAAAAAAAGTTAATGGATTTACCAAAAGCTACTTAGTCAGGTGTTCCAGTTAAGGAGACGAGACTGGAAGTGTTGGTTTTCAGAGGTACCTCCCTCTAGTATTATTATTATCTTTATTTTTTTTTTTAACCAGGAAACCCCACTGAGATCAAATCTCTTTTACATTTAGTCCCATTGAGATCAATCTCTTTTTTGAGTTTGTAGCAGGCATACAAACTCAAAACATCTCAAAAATACGACAGAAAAAGGCATGCTGCCTATTAGGAAACTCTGCTCTTCTCAAGACTTATCTAAGATTTCTCAATGTGAATCGTCCATCAATCAAACGAATATTCACAGGAAAATGTTACAAAAGCATTTCAAAAGAAATGGGTGTCACAATGAGACAAATTGTCTGCAATTGTATCAGGACTGCTGCTGCTCTGTCCCTCAATGGGCATACCAAGAGCACAATGTTCAATCCTAAAAGAGGTGAAAAAGAACCAAAAGGTAAGAGCAAAACACCTTCAGAAAAGCTAAAAATGTTCAGAAAAAATACTAAACAGGAATGGTGTTTGTAGAAATACAAGACAGACACCACTGCCCCCCAAAAACATAGTTAAACACGTCTCAACCACACAAAACATCGCCTAGGTGCTTCACAACACTTCTGGGGCAATATTCTATGGACAGATGAGAACAAAAAAAATAAATAAATAATGGGGAAAAAATGCGCAATGCTATGGATGGAGCTAAAACAACATATTAACTGAAAAACAAGGTCAAGGGACCATCGTGGTTTTGCAGGTAGTTGCTGGCCTGGGCACCTTTTATTCAAAACTGAATCAAGAAATTTTATCGGATAATGTCAGGGGAGTAGCCCGTAACCTGAAGTTTATGAGAGGTTAGGTGATGCATCAGACGTTTAGTCAGACTTGTGTTTGATAGTGACTTAGATTAGGATCTGTCACATTTTATGAGTAATCAATGGTAAAATCCTGGCAATTCCAACTTTTTATTGACATGCCTCTCCAACTTTTGGATTGACACTCCTGGAAGCACACACATCTCAAAAAATGATGCATAAAAGCTAGCTAACCTTACTTATAACTGAACAGCATAACCATAGTAAGAGACCAAAAGTTTATGACTTAAAACTGAACATTAAACGTTTCCTTCTCTCACATACACAGAGCTGCCCAAAGAAAAGACAGGCAGCCATGTTGCACTGGGCCACCTGGCCTTGGTGAAATGTGAGCAGTGAGCACACAGCATCACATCTGTTTAAAAAAAAAAAAAAAAATTGTTACATCAACATCATATGTCTAAAGCACAAGTCAGATAGCCAGGAGTGGTACTAGGTTACTACTAAACCAATACTAGTGGTTAAACCTACATCACAAGCATGAATCAGATTACAGTGACACAACTTCAGTAAGCATCTTTCAATCACTTTTCAAACTGGAAGAAATTCACACATCTTCAGCCTTATCAAACACATTAAGCAGCTGCACCATTGCAGTAGGAGAGTTTTCATCATTTTCTGATTAAATCAACCTAACAACCAGAGTTAGGATTCTAATTTGTCACATTTTGACTGCTTTAGCTCCTTATAAGGCCTCCAGATTAAAATCCAAAATTGCAGGCTGATTTGTGATGGGAAATTAGGGGAGACAGGTTATGACACAAATTTTACTTCACCGCAGAACAATTCAGTTTCAATATCCTGGATAAATACCAACTCTGAGCTTTTTAACTAACTGCGACCAAAAGTATTGCCTCAAATTCTGCAAATTAATAATACAAACTACAAACAGGCAGAAAAGGAGCCATTCTGTAATGTGGAAAGCCCTAACTGCAATGGTACTTATTAGAAGATGTACAGTTTTCAAGAGGAAAAAAAAAAAAGATTCATTTTTGTTTACTTAGAAATATAGATGTTTACTTAGAAATATAGGAGCCTCCTGATAAAGTTCTAATGAAACTGAAATGTCCAATTCTTGACAAATTGCAGAGTGATTGCTGAAAGCTGCTGCAGCTTGCTCACAGCTGTCAAAGCAGGCAGCA
Source organism: Heterochromis multidens (assembly GCA_015108495.1). Lineage (NCBI taxonomy): Eukaryota > Metazoa > Chordata > Actinopteri > Cichliformes > Cichlidae > Heterochromis > Heterochromis multidens. Next base: position 13,154 of record VUQS01010311.1, read on the forward strand.
GCTGGTAGATTTAAGAGAGCATCAGATCATTCATAAGCTCAAAGCCAAGCTATATGCATAGCTGCTGGGCAGTGATAATATATGGAGTGTAGTTTCTAGAGGAAATTAATTCTCAAATAGCTGCACCCAGACCCAAGGAGTCAGTGTTTTGAGATCAATCTAGGCTTAGCCTTTTCTTATACTTCCCTCACCCTCGGCACTACAAGAAGCCTTGTACACCTCATCACAGGGACTTTGATAGGCTCAAGGCTTTTCCACAGTTTTTGAGATAGACAAAGCTGCAACATAAGCCTCCTCACCTTTTCCACAATGAAGCTCATTTTGTGTTTCTCAAAAGCTGCAGAAAGAGGTTAGAAAGTACTTAAATCAGTTTGTTAATCTGACTAAAGTCAAGGTTGGGTAAAAACCTTAAGATACAAACTCCTCTTTCATCAACTTGTAGCCATTAAAATTGTCAGACTGGTTATTTTTAATTTAAGTTCTGAACATTAGACGTGACGATTAAGTAATGAATTTTCCATTATTTCTCAACTGGTAGCAAAAAACTGAAGGCAGATGTTTGAGGTGCTAAGGAAGCACATTTTCACTGCATCCATGAACATATCAGTATCAAGTTAGATACTAATGACTAATGAGGCTTTACAGCAGAGGCTTGGCGTGTGTTTAAAGCCTCATTATACTCCTGGAAGCAATGAGTATGATTATTTGTGTCCACAAAAGTGTTAGCTCATCTGAAGTAAATACAGTATAGAAAAAAAATCTAGCAAAGAAAAAGAAGAAAATAAGACATCTACACACACACACACACACACACACACACACACACAAACCAAGAATTTTTTTCAGATTTTTTTTCTGGTACTGTCGAACTAAAACACTCCGTACGCAATAAATTAAGCATCAAATAACAATTCTTAATTTAGTACTACATAGGAGCCAAAAGGTGCTGTCCACTGTGAGAATTCAGAAAGCAGCTAAAATCGCATGTCAAAAGAACAATAAAACCAATAACAGCAGGCATGCTGCATGTTGTGCTGTTTGACTTTTAACTGGTAATGTCTGAACATTTAATGCCTTCCAACAGTGTCATGCAAACAGGGAAGAATGTGAGCGACCTGCTAAATGTGTTCAGATCACTCGGCATACTTCCATTGTGTAGCTGTCAAACAACATGATTTCAGTCAGCAGAACACTTTTAAGTAATTTCACAGTTTAAACAACTCATAATATAGTCTTAAGAGCTTGAAAAAAAGAAGGCAGCTGGACTTTAAGTTTGTGAAGACATTTCACCTCTCATCCAAGAGGCTTCTTCAGTTCTCATAAAATAAATGTAACTTTTAATTATCAATGCTAACATTTGACTAGAAGACATCCTGATTGCTAGCTTCAAAACCATATGACACATTTTGCATTTGTGCAGCCCAAATACATGGCCACTCAAGTTAATGATGTCACAGGAGCCAAAAAGCAAAATCACTGCTTGAGTAATATGACCTTCAGTGGTCAGAAACTATGTACATTCTCATTAGCAAAATGCTCACAGCATGCTACAAATTTACAAGTACATTTTTTAATAATATTTATTTACATCAATGGACACTGAAGGGATAAGAGAGTCGAAAGATTGCTTGTTGGCGGGGATGCAATTGGTCATCACTTCCTGTGAGCAAAATTGAGATTAGGCTGATTAGACAAGTGACATTTATTTTTTTTAATATTTGGGATATTTTCACATATCCATCCAGCAAATGAATCAGAGCCCTCTGTCAATTAATAATCTTTAACATCCAGGACTCCATTTACGTTGTCAGTCTTCACACTTCTTTCAGTACAATATGGAGCTGATACGGGATTTCCAAATCAGACATGTGGGCCCACCAGAGGCTCAAATGAAACTGCATTCATTTGTAGATAAATTTATGATGTCTCATAAATTTCAATTGGAATATGTACCCGTGAAAATTTGTTTGTGTTGCTGTGAGCTATGAACTCTCATGCTCTCGTTTCAGCTCTGGCATTTTTTCTGATGCTTGCACATCCTGCTGATATTACTTTGCTGCTTTGTAGTTACCCCCATATACAAATTTGCATCAAATTTCAGCTATCTTCAATGTTTGAGATCATTTGCATGATGTTTGCAATCTGACAGGGTGTGCACTTGACTGTGTCGGAACTTGAAAGAACTCCTGCATAGAAACGGGGATGAAGATCACTGTGACAGATGATGCTAGATAGCGGGAGCAGGAACAATCTGCTCACTCTCCTAATTTGGGCATTCTCCTAAGAAAACAAGAAGTCATATCACAAGGAAAAAAGCAATGATTATTCCCCATTGCTTAAAATTACAATCTGTGACAGGCTAGTAGGATGTGGTCACCAGAAGAGTTTGAATAAATGCAAGTTATTTCCCTTATCCTTTGGCTTTAAAGACAGACAAATTAGTCAGTAAAAAAATACTAATAAACTATTTCCTTTTCTTTAGGTAAAAATTAATGCCGAAGTGAATTTCACTACATAAATTAAGATGTTTCAGCAGAGAGGTCCCTTTAAAGCTTCAACAATTTAGAGCAATCATTCACTGACTGGTCCCTTTCTATAATACTCTGGGGGTTTGTCTTTTTTACAGAAGACCAACACTTTTCTAAAGATGTGATCGTGGCTGCTGCTGAGGGACATTTACTTACAGAAACAGCAGCTCAGAAATATAGTTTAGGTTAAAAAAATAAATAAATAAACTTATATTACACAGGAAAAGTAAACTGTTGCAATTCTGAGGTGTAAATTAAACCTGTCAAGCACACAAAATACATTCATATTCATCCAGAAAATCATAAAAGGTGTTGAAAAATGTCAGTTATATTTTGTTAAAGAGTTGACTCAAAGCTTCTAAATAAAATACATCATAGCAGCTATTAGAATGAGAGAGTAAAAATGGAAAAAGCCCAAAGAAAATATAAATGCTTTTGATCAATGCTGATGGGGACTTTTGAACATAATGTAATGAAAGATGTGAGATATTTACTGGTTAAACAGAATTAGCAAGACAAAGAACATGTTTTAATTATATGTTCATATCAACCTGTTTTGTCTCTAAGCTGAATTATTGGTTAACATTTATATTGCCCTAATATCTATCTTATCACATAATCTGTGCTGAGCTGCAGCTGACATTTGCCAGATGTATGCGTCATCTGATATCTATACTGGGTTTGCCAAATGACTGCCATGAGGCATTACTGCACTCACAAATTATCTAAGAAATCCCCGGTGAATACGTCACCATCTTTCAGCAACACGCCCCTTGCTATATGTTTTCCCTTGTTTGTTTCCTGCATTAGGTCAACAACCTGCCACTGCAGCTTCAATATTTGTTGCATCCCATATGGAAACTAAACAGGAAAAAGCCTATAGTAAATGTTTGTGTTTAGTATGTTTGATGAGTGAATCATACTATGAAAGTGGTTTGAATAAAGTAAACAGTTTGTATGAGAAAAAGTGGCACGAGATGCATAAATCTTTTAAGAATTACAAGAATATTATAAGAAAAACGTATTACGTAAAAGTTTACTATTCGAGGAAATTGGAATTTGTATTTTTCATTTATTTTCTACATGGGATATGTACAATACAATCACAAGCTCTATAAAGAATTAAGAATGAGATCCAGGTGCAGTAAACAAGTTTCCCAGACTTTAGTTGGGCTCACTGCCCAGGTATATTAGCGGCTGCCAGTCCATAGTGGACAATCCCCTCGGTTTTATTTTGAAAGTTCATTGCCCTTTCCTGTCTCATGCTTTCTCTAAGGCTGTCTGACCAGGCACTCCTTGATGTCATCATCTGCCTCTCCAAAGACGGACTCCAAGTCCACTGTTAGTTGACAGCAGTAGTCCTTGTTCTGCTCTGGAGATCTGCTATGAGCTGAAGGGCCACTCTAACAGAATATGCTGAAGGTTAAGAACTAGTCCATGTGGAGCTACACTGAGTTCACTGAGGCTACAGAGCATAACAAAGACTGCCGCAAAGTCCACTGTTGATTGAGATCATCACTTGAGAGGCAGCTGAATATCTATCACTGTTATTTAGACCTATCTATAACAAAGTAGTTGGCAATTAAAATATCTGCAGAGAAGCAGCTTATATAGATGTAATAATTCTCTCACATAGAACCTTACATAGAACCCTACACATACAGACACACAAAGACAGACACGTACATAGAATATGATTTTGTGAAAAATGCTGAAGATATGATAAACTTTAGTGCTCTGACAATTCAATTCTTTGAAAGGTTGCTGCTGATAAATGCCAGTTACAGCCAGGAAAAAAGAAATCGTGAATGCTTATTTAATACAACCACTACCAGGAATCATACCTCCAGCTGTAAGGTCGTCCTTGGCAAGGCTATTACTGTGAGGAGGGTCAAGCTGAGAAGAATAATCATAATGTCTCTTTTCTTGGCAAAGAGATATTCCTTCACACATACAGGTGCATGTAATTCAATAACATTCAGTAACAAGTCAGCATCCTCAAAGGAAAGGTAACTAAATGTCTTAAGTGCAACTTACCCCAAGAAACTACACTACAACACTTTTCAGCACATCTGAGCAACTTGTGCTCCAAATAAAATACAATTCAGGAATCCCCTTCTGTTGTATGTTGTTTTAAGCAAATCATAGCCAAATTAATCTGATCATGAGTTGATCTCAGTCCACTGAATTCCATGTCTTGCTCCCTTTTTAACCACTTTTTCACTGTTGGCAAGAAAAAATTCATGGCTGGCTGACCAGGCCAGTGCTTTTCACCAGGGCAGTTATAAAGAAGCCAAGGGAATCTGAAGGTCAAAACTTCAGTGGTAGGAAGTTGTGATCTTTAATACATTTTGCATCATCTAACTAAAGCATCGGAGAGCTAAAAAAACTCTGTGGCTTTTATGTAAAACGTGGCTAAAAAATGGGAAAGGAACTGAAGGGACTCAATTTAAAAGAATAAGATCCTTCTTTCCCCCCCCCATGCCACTGAGTTTCTGCAAAGCCCGTTAGGAATGAGCCACAACAGTAATCACAGTCTGAATGGATGTTGGATCCATTTATAACATTAAGAAGTCAAATGGTGACAGCATCAACTGCACAACAGCGGGTGTAGTACCTTCCGCCAAATTCTAGGAGTCCGTTAAAGTAAGCTGACAGCTCAGGAGTCCTGAGCAGCCAGATAAACAGAAGAGAGCTCCTAGCAATGGGGAGTCTGAGAGCTGTATGACATTTGTCTGGGATTTGTCTTGTTTGAGCAATATAAAGCAACTACAATGAAAAGTAGGAGGAGGATGATGTTGAAGCACAGCCATTATTTTTTCCACAGAAGAAAAAACAGGAGTATTTTTCCAAATGCTTGAGGTTGGAGTAGAATACACTCAATACAAATTAATCCTCCTGAGGATGATGTTGAGACCGAACTGCCAAAGCCAAAATTAATGTTCACAGATAATTGGCAACCTGCTTCCTTCATGCTAATGAAGATGAATGTTGACACAAACAAGGGAAGATCAAAGATGCCTGTCACTCCTGAATGTAATTGAGAAAACACAAGAAACAAGGCAGGATCCATTATGACCTTCAAACATCAACTTCCTGGAGTTTTGGCAGCCGGATAAGAACAATTTTTGTCCAAACATAGAACAGCAATGCCCATAAATATCAAAAACTGCACCAAGATGGAAAACAGAAATTAGCTTTCCATCTGTATCTGTTAGTTTTTAAATTGTTCTGTAAAATAAAGCAATCCTTGAAAGCAGTCTGAATCAGCTTCTAATGCAAGCTAAAGGGAAGTACAGTCCAAAAGGCTACAAGTATTTTATACACTGTATAGAAGTGTATTCTATCCATACTCTAAGCACTGCATTGAAGTGCAGCCTTCTGGTGTCACCACCACAGATGTTTAATCATACCCACAGCAGGGAAGCACTGGAGTGGAATTCAGTAGGTGGGGGACCAAGTGTACGATAATGAGCTTTATGATTTAGAAAATAGGTTCACAAATCATGGATGGTGTTACAAAAATATCTACAGTATATTGTCATTTTTATTTAATTTCTATTAAAAAGCTATGTACATACAGTATGAATGCAGAATTAGTAGGCATGGAAAAGGATTTTCAGTACTGAAACCACTACGAGAAGGCTTTGGTTACATGCAGGTGAACAGGCCATGGGGAGAGCGAGAGAGTTTAAAAGCGTTCCCAAAAAGTAATCTTGAAAACATAATGGTCTTAGTATTTCTTCCCCACTTATCTGCATTTGCAAACAAGGCCCGACACTCACAAGAGGAAGTCTTGAACTGGACATCTGTTACCAGCTATATCCTTGCTACTCCACAACCCCATCAAAACTGTCTGCTGCCCTCAGAGGTTAAGTTAGCAGATTTCTATTTGACTTTGTGGTACATATCTAGAAGACTGACTTAAAAAATATTTGGTGTGCTTTTTATTTCACTGGCATATACATTTTACATCTATTTGGATTACATAGCTATGACTGCATAAGAAACTCAATGTGATGCTTTTTTGCCAAACATGACTGAAACAGTAAACCCACTGTGATCAAATACATTAAAAGCTGCCTCATTAAACCCAATTAAAAAAAAAATCAGCCCATTAAGATGTTAAGTCAAAAACATTAGATTTACTTATTTCATTAAAGCTTTAGTGACAAACAACATAAAAAAAACATCATTTGTTGTATGTTTTATTCCTATAATTCAAATAGGAGGAAAATGTACTTTTTAGTAAATCGTCTGCTAATATTTAATACTCCTATAATAACTGAAGATTGTGTGCACAAAAAGAGGAAGCACCAGTGAGATATATTTGGTCTAAGTGAGTATCAGATAAAAAAAAAAAGAGAATTTAGAATAGAATAGAATAATTTTGTTGTCATTGCATGTGACCCATAAAACAAATTAATTTGAATAACAAAATAATGTAGTTGTTTACTGGGTCATGATATACAATTTTAGCAACTTTACTTGGTGTAAGTAAAGACCACAGACACCACTTGATAACTTAATAGCTGGTTGAGTGGTTCTTCCTGCTTGTGTTTTGTTGAGCATGGTTGGTTGGTTGGCTGGTGGGGAATTTTCTCCCCATCTCATCTCGTTGCTTCTGTAACAGCACCTCAGAGTGCAGGGACAAGACCTCTGCCTGGTCCTATTTGGCCTGCTGGCTTTTTCTCTTTGCCACGGGCAAATTCTCCCCACATGAGATAGTGCTGTAGCTTTTCTTGCCCCAATTTGGTTGTTTTGCTCCTCCAGACTTACCCAAGTGTTCTTAAACTGGCAGTGACATCGACTTAAACCATATTCCCACACTTACACTGGCAGCCTACAGTTGAGTCACATAATGTGTCATCTACTTTTGTACGTCATTTGTTGGAGTTCTGCATCATTTTTTCCTTAAATGTTGAGTGCCTGTGCATATCTCACCTTTGAATAAATGATTCTTTTTATTTAACAGCTTAGATTTAATGGATTGTAGCTTGTGTTAAAAAAAATAAAGCCCATGCTTGTAAAAAATGCTGTCTAACGGGAAATTACTTACACTTCCAGAGCAGGAGCTGGGACTGCACAGTATTTTATGGAACAGCTTTGTGAACAGAGCTGGCAGGCACACAATCTTTATAGACAAACAAGAGTGAGAGCACTCACACAAGGCACATTTACTAAATAACACAAGGAGGAATGCGAGGAGGATGGGCAGAGAGATGCAGATTTGATAAGGAAGAGTGATGGCATTTATGAAAATTAGATTTGATAACGCCAGAGAGTGAGAGCTCAATACACAGGTAAGTGTTTCCAGAATTAGATAAAAGAAAAGAGTAAGAGCAGGATGTGCCGGGGAGGGGGGCATTTAATATACTTGATAAGACATGCAAAACTAGAGCAAGGTGGCAGTGAGTTTGAACAGGTTACTGATGATATCTGCCTTACTGCATACCGTGACACACAGTAAACTGCTGATAGACTGAAATGTTAAATATGAGTTCCATATTGAGCTAATATTGCAGCTTTGGCTAATAACATCAGTTTTTTAGGTTCTACAGCCAAAAGGAAAGTGGACTATTAAGATAAGCACTTAAATATCTTCCAACAAGATGCCAGTCCGTTTTTTTTATTTTTTTTATTTTAATATATAAAAAGTATACTTGAACAATTTATTTTCAAAGATAACAGTGAGTAAATTCAAGAAGGAAGTGACTTGTTGAAATTAATGCTGCTATGAATCAAGACAATAACCACCCGAAGGTACTGCAACCCCAGCTCTGCAAAGCTTTAAAGTCTTATTTCAGCTCATTTTTTTTATGTTTTGCAGTCCACATCTTAATGATTTTGGTTCACTCTCATTGCTCTTATCAGCAGATTTCTCTGCCGCAGCAGTCATGCGTTTTGTTTTTACTTTACAGTACTTGCTTAGCATCAAATGGCTGGTGAACATAGTGGAACATTTAGCAGCTAATGAGCCTGATTTTCCTGCCAGGAATTGGAGACTAAAACAGAACTAAAATGATCTGGGTGCAATAAACAACTCCAAATGTGTCGATGTTACTTCAACATAGAAAATAATAATGTGTGAATATTGTGTTAGGCCTTCTTCAACCCCACAAATAGCTTCCAACTTTTAAATAAAACATATACAGTAAAACTATCCAAATACACCACCAACAGTGCCAGTGTTATACCACAAATTTTCAGTCATTTTGCATTTTTTATAGCCATCTTTATATCTGAAGACATGCCTCAGCCTGCTAATGCATTGATCAGGCTCTACTGTATTCAAGACACCACTCATTCTTTGGCAGAACTACATCTTTCTTTCCCAATAAATCATTATTAATATAGCCCAGAGCTCTCCCCACTACAGAATGGATGGGTAAGGTCATCCTGGCCCCAGCACTGCTAACCCTACATTAGAATCTGACTCCCATGGTAATGAACTCATTAGCACTGGAGTCAGATTAGATTAAAGTCAATGTCCAAGAACAGAACGCATTTGCAAAGGCAAATAAAACTCTGACAGATTCACAAGATCTCTTTTTGACACATGCACAAATATTGTGCATTGGAAATTATAACACAAAATGATGTCTGTCAGAAACACCAACACAAAAAAAGGCATCAGTAAAAAGTTTAAATTGCTCTTTTGAGATGATGTATTTTTCTTGCTCTTAACAGAAAATATTCTGATGCCATATATGTCTTATTTTATAGTTTTCTAAAGCTGCCAGCGTATGTCACCAACAACATCTGCACTGTCAGTCATGACTGATCAGTAGACATTGGTGAATATACCATAAGTATTTGGACAATGACACTTTTTTTTTTATTTTTTTTTTGGTAATGTTGCCTATGTATACCACCACAGTGGATTGTAAATGAAACAATCAAGATGAGATTGAAGTGCAGACTTTGAGCTTCAATTAAAGGCGATTAACACAATAATTGCATTAACCGTTTAGGAATTATGGCCATTTTTATATGTAGTCCCCCATTTTCAGAAGATTTAAAATCCACTGTGGTGGTCTATAGAGGCAAAATTTTTAAAATTGTGATTATCCAAAAACTTAAAGACATCAGTGTAGGAAACCAATCCAGGGTAATATTTAGCTTTGACATTTTAAGTTTAATCAGCAGTGAAAGATCTCAGAAATTAAGCTATAGTACAAATCCATAATTCATCTGTCTGTGACTTCATCTCAGGTACTCAGGATTGTTTATCTCCAAAGCCTTAGTGAGAAAAATATGAAGAATTGACTTTAAAGGATAATTGTTTATACAGAATTGCTGCAGAACTGAATATTAGTTTGTGATCTCCCATTTGATTTCATTTCACTTTAATGTGTTTCTTTCCAGATTGTGGAAGATTGTTTAGCACACATCCCATCAAACAGCTGACAATCCATTCAGGTGCTAAATCTCAAGATTCTGGAGTCTCCTTGATTTTGGCAACACCTGACTTGACAAGAGGTCACTTTGCATCATGTCTGATCTCATGAGTGCTTTTCATCTTTGAAAACAACACGATGTCCTCTGTGATCAAGGCTATTTAGCATGGACAACCAGCTGCTCACATCTGCCTGCTTCTTGACACAATCCAATCAATCCATTTTCTGAATAGAAACATGCTGTCACACACAGTATGCTGCCATTGCGAGACACACAATAGAGAAACAGTGTGATCAGAGAACTGAGTATGAAACACGTTTCGTTCTCTTTCAGCTGATTTTAGCCTCTCTCTGCTAAATGTTAATTATCTCAATTATAGTACTTGAGTTTATAGTTTACTTCATACACAGTAGTTGAAATAGATTCATGTAGGGGATGGTATATAGCTGGGAAAAGACTTCACAAATTTGCAAAACAAAACAAAGTATTCACATACATATTCACACAGTATGTGTATAAAACAGAATAAATCGCAGCACATTGTACACAGGACCAAAGATTTTAGGCATTTTTTTTTTAAAAAAGGTACATGGCTAGTCTGCTAACTCATTCATGCATGTTAAACGGAGACACTAGATCACGGCTGTGATCAATCCATCCATATTTCTTCCACTTATCCAATTCAGGGTCATCATTAGGCTGGAGCTTATCCCAGCTGTCATAGGATGAGAGGCAGGGTACACCCTAGACAGGTTGCCAATCTACTGCAGATACAGAGAGACAGACAACCATTCACACTCACATTTACGACCAATTTAGAATCACCAGTTAACCTAACATGCATGTCTTGGGGGAGGAAGGCGGATACCCAGACAGAGCCCAAGCACATACAGGGAGAACATGAAAATTCACACAGAAGGGCCCCAGCCAGCCACTGGATTCAAACCCAGGACCTTCTTGCTGTGAGGTGATGGTGCTAACCACCACCCCACCGTGCTGCCTGTGACTAAATTTAAAATCAAGCTTCTCAAAACATGCTGCTATCAATTTTTAATTGGTACAACAGAAGCAGGTCTGGTATTTTAACTGAGCAAAGGAGCAGGTTTACATGCTCTTAGGTAAATTAAAGACACATACACATTACTTTTTTACCTTATAGGACAAATTGCTGTCCTGTTATTTACAATTGACTGAAAGTACTTAGGATTCATTTTCTTGCTGACAAATATATCAGCACATGGGATGGAAGAGCTAATGACCTTTCAGTTTTGGACATATCGTACATTTCTTTAAGCAAGAAACTGCTTAAACAGATGATCAAATAGTTTCTCTTTCATACCTCATCTGTACAAAATGAAACCTGAGCAGAGTGTGTGAAGTGGCTCCAAGATGCAGGAGGCAGTGTTAATCTGCTTGGCCTATTATCCAAATTATTAACAGAGTTTAGACTCCATGAAGACCCATCTAATATCTCATAACTGTCTGAAATTCCCAGGAGCCGCCTGGCAGCCACCCACCAGTTTGTGTGATTGCTTTTGCCTTCGCTAGTTCATAAGTGAAATGAGCCAATCGCAAACATGAGCCATTTGTTAGACTGTTAGGTAATCAGCCAAAGTAATGAAAAGCTACTGAGGGTCTGGTTATACAAATTTGAGGAACCAAACAACAGCTGCGTGCAAGGTACAAATGGTTTCCAGGACAGAAAAGTGAGAAAAAATACATTTGATTAATAGGGTTAAATTATCCATTCAGGCGATGTAATGTTTTCAGATTTTTTTTAAAGGCTTGTTTGTATCAACAGCTAAAAGACAGGTAGAAATTTCATATCTCTCCCAGACAAAATATTATCTTATTGCTGTGCCCAAATCTGTTATCAACACTGGATTTATTGATTTTACAAAAAAAACAAACAAAAATAACAAACTAAGCTTGTATCAGTGTATTACAAGTTCTGGCTTTGCTGAACAGTCATAATAGATCTGATACCTTCAAAGGAAGAGAGGATGACTGCATGATACAAATAACAGTGATTGCATAGAAGCCTAAAATGAGTAAAAGTTTTAGTAAAAACTTTTTGTTTTTTAATTATTTGGTTTTTATTAAATGCAGAACATGTTGCAGAACATGTTGCAGAACGTGCTTCTCTTTAATATATTGAAAGAAAAGTACAATCAGATGCTTGGCAGTTGGTTGGACAGACCAGAGCAATTTGATCACATTACTCTGAGGCCTTGGCTATTAAAAAAAAAAAAAAAGCCCTCTGCACATTTAGACATGAAGACCAGAAGATAAAAACCTGAACTTCTATCGCAATGTGACAATCCTATTTTTAGACAAGTAGGGTACATTCATGACAATAGCACCTCAGCCACTTTTCAGAGCCCCCAATCTTTGCAATCATTTTTTTTAAAAACATTTCATACATTTCAAACTGTTGCTTGGTAACAAGCTCATAGCTGCATACATTTATTTATATGTATAAACAAATTTTTAAAAAATCATAAAAGAATAATGGAACAACTGTAGTGGAGTAGAAATGCATTTATTACATAGTACTACCTCTCAATAAGTCATCTCAAAATATATGCAAAAGGTGGTTTAAATTTAATAAACAATTTAGCATATACTGTTCATTTTTAAGGGAATCTGACACCACCTTAAGGTTCATTTCTACACAGTTTATATTAAGTAGCAACCTGACAAGTGTCTGAGACTGACATTGTCCCAGATCCAGCTGGAGCTGAATCTGGCATCTGTCTCTTTGGATTTGTGTCACTTCTGTACTGGTGATGCTCATTAATTTGCAAACAAGAGATGCAAACATTTAAAATATGAGTAATCTTTTTTGACTTTGGCAGTAAGTATACTCAATGCTGTAGACAAGCTACAGCAAGCACTTTGTTGTATATTTGTAATACGATGTACTCTGAATAGATTCATATTCACAAACTCTACCCATGTCCAGTATCAGTTCATTGCACAGCAATCTCTTTATTTGAAATATTTCTGTACATGACACTTGAAAAAAAGGTAGGTAGGTAGGTAGTGTTCTGTAGCAACATGACAAGAGTCAGCAGGATTTTCTGTGCTCTCAGCCTTGCGGGCTTAACCAATTAACATGCAAGCAAGCACTGTGTGCTGTCTGAGAGCACCACAGGCTGAACTCTGCTGTCCTACTGCTGATTGCTTCAACCATATTTACAGTTTCCACGGCTATGCTTTTTTATAGAGAAGGAAAAGTGAAGCTTTCAAACAACAGCACAGTCATGCAAAGAGCATGATAATGACAGTTTCTTTTATCACATTATCAAATTACAACACTGACTTGTTTTTCCTGTAGCTGCTGAGGAAAACATGACCACTCCTGCAAATGTTTGCAGAAGTGGTCTTAAAACATAGCAGATGGGTGCACATGAATCTAAAAAAATAACATGTTTTGGTGTGGACTGGAAAGAGACAGGAGAAAACAGCAATGCACTTTAAATGACTGAAGGTTTGGAAAGTGTTACCAAGTGTTCTTCTGATTCACACTAAAGTCAGTGAGGGTTGACACTTTGCAGACTGCAACATGTTTATTACACTCCTGTCAGCACACTTGTAACTAATAGACACGCTCTTATTCATACCTGCATGTGTGGGCAATTTAGACCCTTCATTTCAGCTCAGCTGTATATCTTTGAACTGAAATTAAAGCTAAGAGTGGTGTACTATAGAAGAGCAGTGCAGTCATCGTCATAAGCAGGCTGTGTAGCAGGAAGGTTGGACCTAAATGCAGACTTGGAAACGGGACTAAGCTTTATTGCTGATGCTCAAGAATACAAAAAATACACAAATCAGGCATGGGCAAAACTAGGAACGTGGAGAACAGGAACACTGAGCACACGGGACGAGAGCACACAGCATGCTGGTATGGGAGCCATGAGGGAGATCGCGACGAAGCACAGAGGGAGAGACGCAGACAATATATATGTGGCAGTGGAGTGGGTGTGGTGTCAGGGGAGGCCAGCCAGCCAGCACACCAGTCTGGCATAATCCAATTAGGCCTCCCCTACTTGAGTAGGACGCCGAGGCCTGACAAGGGGACATGGAAAGCAGCGAGTGGAAAGTGGCAGCTGGCGAGCTGCGCAGCGGGCGAAAGCTGCGGGCGAAAGCTGCGGGAGCTGAGCTGAAGACCCGGCGGCTGAAAAGCTGCGGGAGCTGAGCCGGAGCTGCGCCCATGTCGCAAATAAAAACTCACTCGTGCCGGCAAACCTGTCTGTCTGGGTCAGTTTGTTACAATATACATAGGAGGAGATCAGGGCAGAGTGAACACACCTGGGGAACACAGCTGAACAGAATCTACCAGACGAGACAGGGGAAGCAAAACTGAACATGACACAGACGAGACAGGGGATTTATCAAAAAAAAAAAACAGAAAATCTAAACACAGAGACTCTGACACATGGGCTTGACAGACAAAAGGGAACACGCATGGAGACATAACAGACTAGGGGAAACAAGACCAACACAGAGACGGGACTAGACCAGACATGGTAACATAAGGGAGGCAAGGATGCCTAAAAAACTCAATATAAAATAACTAAAACCCAGAACTGAACGAGATGGGAAAAGAAACCTAAGAAACAATAAACAAAGAAACCAGGAAATGCAGAAATACACAAAATTCAAAACACTGGGTCGGAGACCCAGGACCATGACAGTCATGGGGAGAAAATGCACATTTCTGCGATACTGTTAACACTTAGGAAAGGAGTATGAATTTGTTATATGAATATTAGAGGTCGTCGAGGTCTGGTGTCAACGCACATTCAAGAGTGATTTCAAGAGTAAATCAAAAAGTGATCCTAAATGTAACTCTCTTATTTTTTACATTTATTTCAGTTTGATTGTAAATCGAAAATCCTCAGCACTGCAAAAAACAAAACAAAACAAAAAAAAGCCCACCAAAAATCAGACTTGTAACCACAGGACTATGAAGCTGAGGTTGAAAATTAAGTCCCCCCAGTACTGAATTAGGGGTACATACTGACGCAGCAGTCACATATCGCCATCACAATCCAAGTTAGTAAAATGACTTTTATGTTGTATCTTTAAAAAAAAAAGTTACAGTTTGTTCACCACATTTCCCCAGGCATCTTGTTCTAAAGTTTAAGGGCCCACATTGCAAAAAAAGAAAAAAAAATTGCTTGATCATCTTTTCTTTGATCTAGACTTTGAAACATACAAAGAAGCTCTGTTTGAAGACCAAAACTATACTTCTGAACAGATGAAGAGAACAAACTCCATATCCCTGTGTGTTCCTCTGTACCTAATTTGTTTGAAATATTTCTTGCTCTTAAAAGTATGATGCTGAAATCAGAACGAATAACTGAGAAAAGAGGATGAATAAAAGCTCCAAGTTATGATCTTTGTATGTGTGAATGACACTGATAATTCAGTGTGAAAATTAACAATACAAGTTCAGGTCAGTCCATTCACTGTTTTCTTTTATAAAACACACTTCTTTTTTTTTTTTTTTTATTAATTCAGCCCTCAAAGTTAATAATGACTGGTCTTACCAGCTACAGTCTGAAAATTACAACTAGGATTGAAGCAGGATCAGTCAGTGTGGCTGCAAGCTGCAATTACAGGATAATGGTAAATCAACTTTCATTTTATAAGACTCTCTTGGCTAGGATGCTTTAAAGACTTGTGCCAATTTCTAAACATTTTCAGAAAAATGGTAATTATGGTCTTAAATTAAAAGATGACTGAAAGGGCAACAGTTTAAAGAACTTAAAAAACTTAAAATCACATTAAGTGTGAAGGAACAAAAGCAAAGTTAAAAACAAAAAGTAAGTGAATTTACTTACAATCAAAACAAATTGCACAAATTAATTTAATTTGCCATCACACGTAAGTGGGTGACTGCAGAGATGTCAAGTAGATGAAATTCAGTTCAAACAAAATCAGATCAAGAGGATTCATCTTGTCTGGAACCATCAACTTGTAATTATATTTTGTCCTTCTGCATCTGTGATAGAATTGAAATAAGCATTTGTATTAAACATAGATCAAATGAAAACCTTGTGTCTGTGACTCAAAAAGGTGCTTTTCATGTGGGAAGAAATATCTTGTACAATCTTATGAAATCCTTTGAATCATCTAAAAGAGAAAAAAAAATGCATCTCCATCAAAAACATGACATTTGCAAAATACAAGGTCCCCATCAGATAATTATATAAGTCACATGAATAATGGCAAATTCAATGAGTTGTGAATGCATGCATTGTTAATGATGTTTTGAAGTGATCCATTATGCAAACCATTTTCATGTTTTAATATCCAGGACACTGTTGAGTAGATGAGGATTGATTTCATATGAAAAGGGGGAACACAGACTGCTCTCATTTACAAGCAGCAGGACAGTCAGTGATATAACATACTGTTCACTGTTCAGTCTTTAGGAGTTGTCTGTTAAATGGATGTGTGAAGCATAATAGGTAAGATGCTGTGTGTCAGCTTCCCTGTTTAGCTGCAAAGAGTATATGAAGACTCTGTGTGTGTAAAACAAACACCGATGAATCCATTGTCAGAGATGTTATAAATCATCATCATGGGCGATGCAGTAATCAACTGTCTGGAGTAATCTGTGTGGAGTTTCATCACCTTCCGCTGTTGGATATTAAGCTGCTGACATTACGTTGTGGGCTTTGCTCTGGAAGATGCTGGTGATGACAGTGATTGTCTCCTTTTCATAGATGTGGTGCTGAATAGTGGAACAGACTTTTGTTTGTGTGCACTGGAAAGAAAATGTTTGTGCTGATTGCCCACCAACATATCCTTCACTGATTTATTTATATGAGTGAAGTGGATAGTTAAATGCTCTAATGATGCTCATCAACAATTTGGTTTGCACTACACAATACATACAAATGCCATCTAGACTGTAGAAGTAAAAATAAAGAAAGAAAGAAAATGTAAGAAAGGAATTCAAAAGAGTCAAAGTACACCAATAAAATATGGCATTAACTGTTCCTGTAAAGGCAGCTGACAGAGACATATTTGCGCAGTCATTCCCTCCCTCAGGCATACATTATGTTATATTGTAATAAGCGCTGAGATGTTTTAACCTGGTGAAATACTTCAAGGCCAGTAGTGAATGATGAGAGAGAAATCACTTAGCATACAAATCAATTACTAAAAATGCAAGGAACCTGTGATGAATTGAGAAATCGAAATGAATGTATTCATTTTCTTTAAGCTGAAGTCACATTAAGGGTACTGTGGCAGAAAAAGGGGGAAAAACTGAAAGTAGTAAAAGGCAGCCTGTGATTGTCCTAAAATGTGAATTATCCTTTTGTGCAGTTCATGTTATTACAGGCGTTCGGTTGTGATGAAAGGCTGTAACAGAATTTCACTTTTTCACAACCTGCCGTGCCCACATGGCATTTAAAATAATTTCCCAAGTTTTCACAAATGTGGTTTGCAATGTCAGAGAACATAAATGAACTTACTTATAAAACTGAAAGTTAATTTTATAACTAAGAATGGAAAAACAACTGGTCTTGACATATCCATAGAAACATATTCAACTCCAGCAAGTAGAAACATGTTGACATCAGACTACTCCACTAATCTCATTTTGATTGATTGGTTAAAGGTCTCCTCCACTGAAAATTATGTTCTTAATGTTTTTAACATGTCCATATGGTGTTTTTAAAAATCAATTTTCTATTAGACATATTATGAGTGAAACACATGGCTAATCATGACTTAGCATTTTGGAACTGCAGTGTTTCAAGTTTCATATGTAATAAAAAAAACCAGTCATGCTTACTTGGGGCAACTGGCAATAAGGAATAAGAAGGCCAATCTAGTGTTAGTAACAATAAATTAGCTGTTTGAACCATAAGCCTCTTTCCACTAGCACCTACTCTGCTCGAAACAGAGTTGACTCGAGTCGAAGAGGTGCTAGGGGAAAAGAGGCTAGAGTCAAGCTGAGGGTCCATTTTATCTATGTGCACTTGTTTTATTTCAGCTCAGTGAAAGATTCTCTACTGCTGTTTTGTTGCAATCCTCTGCTCTCTGTTTAGCCTGCATGTATTTTTCTTCTCTGCTCTACTCTGAGTGGTGAAACAGAAACACAATGCAGAGTCCAGCAGACAGCAGAGTCAAGAGAACTTAATATAATTTGACTCTTGATGACAGCTTGCACTTTGCTGTCTGTGCATAACAGTTTTGTTTAGCTTTAATAACTAAGTAGTAGGACCAAGTAGTTCAAGTCCAATATGCAGATGCAGATGGGATTTGGCTGACTTTTGTCATTTTGCTACAAACTAAACACTGGGTATTCCTCTCCTGTTTAACAAAACATACACATACTGTGGACCAATGTTATCTCCCCTTTCAAGTAGCAAGACAACTTGAGCTTTGCAGACAGAGAGTTGGGTGGTGGAGCCACCACCCAACAGTGAAACTCTGGGAGAGAAGTTGGGAAATTTTGCATATTTATAGCTTTATATTTACAAAATGAGACAAATATTAAATTTTTTTGTCAGAGTAATTTATTTCATAGTAAAAACTTCTTTATATGTATTTTCAATCAACAGAAATAAATTTTGGAGTTTTAGAAGAAAGACTTTAGACATTAAATCAATAAAATATCAAAACAGTGCAGAAGGTCAATCAGAATTTCCCAGAGCCCAGGGTAACATCTTCATATGTATTTGACTTACAGCAGACTTCAAAACTCTAAAGATATTTAACTCAAAATTTTAAACAAAGAACAAAAGCAAAAAAATCAAACACAATCTATCATGCTATGAAACATGATAAGCTGGAATTAACTCTACTTATTTAAACCATACATCGACTATGAATGTGATTTTTTCTGTTGTTATTGACTTAAATTTTCAGCACTACTGCTTATATCTGTTCATACTATGTATTTCTATACATGGAAAGAATAAAATAAGTGAGAGGTAAAAAGTGCAAAAAGTTTCAGTGTGTTTTCTTTTATGTTGCACAAAAGTACTCATGATCACAGGAGCTGCAAATGGGTCTGGGAGCAAAGTAATGGTATTATTTGCTCTCAGTACAGCCAGCACCATGATGTCAGTGAACTGCACACAGAACATTCATGCTCATTACCCAGCCAGGTCTGTGATGTCCTAGATTTTACTCTGGTGAAAGCCAGGGCTGAGAGGCCAAAGATATATAATGTTGCATTTGAATGTGGGCCATGTACATGTCAGGCAGAGGTGGAGAGGCCCCACCAAGAACAGATGCAGATCAATTCATCACACTGCCTGCCCTGACACCACATTTCATTTGACTAAACAGGGCAAGCCTACAGCTTTAAAGAGCAAGGCGTGTTTTTCTCCATTACTTTTCTATTCTGGTAAAATGTTTAGTGTATTTTTACTGAAATGTTTGTCTATGTCAGCAACTATAAGCTACTTTTCCGGATCTGCCAAAGCCTGGTGATTAATTCTTACAGAAAATTCTCAAAAACCGTGGGAACAAGAGTCTTTTAGCATATTTCAGCCTATACATTCTCTGTCCAGGTTCAGTTTCACCCCTGTAGTTTTTTTTTTTTTTTTTTCAAGCAACAAGCCATGTATCATTTTGCAGTTAGCAACTAGCTTGTCAATCCAGTGGTAGATTAAGCTTCTGAGCCAGACAGAAGTAAATAGTGACCAAAACATGCTAGAAAAGACTACAGGATATAATTTAAAACTTAAAATAAATTATAAATCACTCTCCATTTACTGAATTTGCTAGCATGTACATCATACCTGCAAACATAGCTCATTTTTGTTAAT
>VUQS01010318.1:4528-17781 GCA_015108495.1 Heterochromis multidens
GCCTTTTTTTTTTTTTTTTTTTTTTTTTTTAACCCCTCTTTTTTTTTTTTTTTTTTCTTTTTTTTTTTTCTCTATTTTTTTATTTTTTTTTTTTTTTTAATTGTATTTTTTTTTTTTTTTTTTTTTACTGTCTGACCTCAGGTGTTTCTCTGGTATAAGTTGTTTCTTTTTTTAAGCTTCTGATGCAGCACTGACCGGGTTGATTTTTTTCCTTCTGGTTTGTTAGGATAGCTGGGCTGAATTCCTTATTTACTGCAGGGGTGTGCCTTGGCTTGTCTTCGTTGGCCAACTCATGTCAGATTTCTGTTTTGTTTGTTTTCTCCTTGCTGAAAATCTTTGTTTTTGTAGTTCCAGTTGTTCATGGTGCATACTTCTTAGAAAGCAGAATTTCAAATTTTCCTTCCTTTTCCAGCTTCCCAGTGGTTTGGTTTTATTTGTCATGTAAAAAATAAATGCCACACATAACACACGTGTCCAGATGTTAAAAAAAAGAAAGAAAATACAGATTCATTCCAATATATAATGAGAATGGACAGAAACATAACATATACAGTGAAAGAAAATATAACCAGCCATAAACCCGAAGTTTTATACATAAAATTAAAGGCAGACAAACTTTAAATAGACTTCCTGGCTGGATCTGTATTGCTTTAACTAGAAACATTGTCTTGTCTTTTGTTACATCACAGATTGTTACATGCAGATTTTATTAAAAAGACTAGCTCACTTTTCATTGCAAAAGAACATCTTTCTTCTGAATATCTGTACACATGTCAGCTATATTCTTCAATGTGATGTAGAGAGTGACCAAGAAGCATGAATGATACAAGATGAAAGAACAGCTTTCCGTCTCTGTATGTTATATGGATTCTTCTCACGCATTTCCCTCTGAGACAAGGGGGTTCAGTAATCTGTATCCTTTAGTGAGAGAACCCCATGGAGATGCATTAAAGAGATAAATTGGTATCATCCCCAGTGTGACACACTCCTCATCTGTCTCTGCTTGCCTCCATTGATCACAATTTATTTTATTTGTGTTGTTTCATTATTAGGCGGAAGAAAAGCATTGCATTAATAAAGCCCTGATTATAAAGTTAAACAGAAATGCTATACTGTTACACAGGAAGCTGGGGTTTAAGCACAAGGCTCCGGCATGCCTGCCCTTGTATCTTCTTACACAATAAACTGAGATCACAGGCGGCACTGATCATTCACTGTGGATTTAATTTATTTCTTAACGATTATCCGGCTCTGGAGTGGACACACTTCTCTGAATAGATCACTGAAACCCTGCATTTCCCAGTAGCCCTGTCATATTTGTGAGACAAAGCACTGAGCTGAACTGACTCAAGTAATTTAATTGATATACCTTAATACAAAAAAGAAGAAAAAAAAAGTCTTGGTCAGGTTTGTTGTTTGAATATGCAAAATTAACACTTGAAATTTCACAGAGTCATAAAACTGCAGTGAAGCAAAGTCAGCATAGAGGTCGTTTGGTTTAGATCACTGTGAATAAATGTGGCTATCTGTGCATGTCTAGCCCTTTTTGCATGGGGAAAGTATGAATTTTTGCAGTCAGTATCTCAACAATCATAAATATTTTGCAATACTGGCTGCACAGTGGTAGAAGTAGTTTTAGGATCCTTCACACAAGTAAAAGGAGTAAAACAAAAAACAAAAACAAAAAAAAACCCATAAAATAGTAGGGGTATTTTATAAATTATTAGAATATACTGGAAATATAAAATCAAATATTTTACAGATTTCATTCTTTGTGAGGATATCGTGGGCTTATAAAGTTTTCTCACAACTGTCAATTTGCTTACAGGGTCATGTAAAACTGTGGTAAGTAAAAGAGTTGCAAAAACAAAACAAGAAATGAAATGTTTCTCCAGGTTTAAACTCAAGTCATGCCAACATTCCCACATGTAATCTGCTGGCTGTATCTCTGGATAACTGTTTTGATAAGTAGGCTGATGATAATTTCTAACAATAACAAGGAATGGTACCATTTTGCAGGGTTGCAATTAAAATAACTGTAATATTTGGAAAGATTGGATGTCTTCTGTGAATGCTGGTTGAGGTTGTGTGAGGAGGCAGCCAGTAACAACAGTGTGGTAAAGAGCTGGCCCTTGTGCTGTGTGCCCTCACTGTATGTCAAGACGTGATGTGGTAATGTGCTGACAGCACAATATTTCAACACCATTTTAGAGTGGCTTGACTTAATATTCTTCCTTATGAGCCAATGCATTTGACAATAAACATGCTCAAACTCAGAGAAACCTGGGACTGGACTGATTTCTTTATTTCTGCTCAGTTTTAGTGGTCATTTGGGCTCAGAGACCAGTTTCAAGTCAAACAACCTGGCAAATTAAGGGGTTTAAGGAGAAAAAACAAAAAACAAAACAGGCATAATGTGGAAAAATTTAAAGAACTTAGAGCCTTATGGGTGTTTTTCAAATTGAGTTATAAAATAGGGGTCTCAAATGAGGAAGACCAGACAGTCATGAGTGAGGGGTAAATGCATGCACAGGGCTCAGTGATGGAAAAATTTCATTCCAAGTTCAATCTGAATTTTAACTGTTAACCTAAAAAGGTAAGAAATAGCTAATCATATAAGTTATATAAGATCATATAAGATCTTAAGTCTTGACATAAAATATGGACAGAGGAGGGTAGAAATTAATTAAGTCCTGATGATTTAAAAACAAACAAAGAAGCAAGCAAACAAATAGGGACACAGAGACACACAACAAACAAAAGATGAAGCCATAAAGGTATGGTAACATTTTCCAGAGAGGAAAAGTTATTTCTTTATACTAACAGGTTAGTACACAGTGTTGAGACTGGATCTGGCTCACTGGTCAGAATACATAAGCATACGAGGTTACATAAAAGCCACAGGGAAACAATAATATATATATGATTAAATAATGCTGCATGATAATCTACAAATACACAAGGACACAAAAACTTATACAATTAGGTTTACAGATGATGCAGTGTTGTGTAATGGGTCATATTTAGGCCACATAGTGTGCAAACATACCAGAAAAGTTTATAGATTAGGCCAAATGTGATGCAAAAACAAATCTCTTATCTCAAGCTTTGTCTGTCCATCCATCCGTCCGTCCATCCATCCATCCGTCCATCCATCCATCCATCCATCCATCCATCCATCCATTTTCTTCCGCTTATCTAATTGAGGGTTGCAGAGGGGCTAAAGCCTATCCCAGCTGTTACAGAGCAAGAGGTGGGGTACACCCTGGATTGGTCGCCAGTGTGTCAAACTTTGTGCAGTTCAGAATATGTACAGAAATAATGCTATTCTATTCTACATTGTGGCCATCATATGTGCCTGAACCATTAGACTACCATGTTACATGTACCATGTTGACTGGTATTCTCATTCTGAAACATGTAATGCTGCAAATGTCAATATCTGAACAAAATAATCGCATGTTTAGCTAAAAATAATTACAAATGTGTCCACTAATTGTGTTTTTTACACTTCCCTTCAATGCAATTATCTGGTCTCATCACTCCCTTTGCAGCATAAACTACTATTGTCCATTTGCTTTAGAAGATTCACTTGCTATTTTTATAACTTGAACACTCTCACATGCCAGTGTGAAATGATGTTCATTCCACACTGCACAGGTCATCCCAGAAATTTACAGTATTTATATTTATAACAGCACATCACAACAGTCACTGGAAGCTGTTTTCACATTCTCCAATCTCAGGTAACAAGCCAACAGGTATAATTTGAACCAAATAAAATGTGTGAAATAATGGTAACATGCCCTGTGAGATTTGGTTGTGAATGTATGGCAGCCTCAGTGTGACAGAACTGGAATGGGGCGCTGTGGATGCCCACATGTCATGTGCTACACACCCTCTTACAGCAGGAGCTCCTGTTAAGGTTATTTTTACCCCAGCACCTGGAGGTGTTACAGACCTGCTCCGGCCTGCACATTCTTTTCCCTCAGCACAATCAGGTGTGAGAGCAAGTGATCTTCGTTCACTGCAATTAAGATTCTGCCTTCATCTTCTCCTGGTACACAATTACTGCTCTGCTGCTGTTTGCTCTAATTGCTCTTTCTGCAGGGATTGGTGGGAAGCCAGTGATTGTGATGGGAAGGGGATTATCTGCTTTCCTTTACTCTGGCCCCTTAAAAAAAAAAAATCATCTGTAAACTCCCCGGTGTAATTACTGAGCCTCATGATTAATTGTCTATTGAAATTAGCGCTGGTCTAGCTTTCATTTTTACTGCTACGAATATTAATTTATGTTAACTCTCCCCTTTTCTTTTTTTTTTTCACCCTTTCTAAGGCACATCTTTTGAATATTCATCGAGGTCTTGAAAAATGGGCGCAAGCCAATGTTTTGACTTGGAGAACTGACACTTGGCTATCACAAAAAAGCATATCTGGAATTAAAAGATGTTTTT
Source organism: Heterochromis multidens (assembly GCA_015108495.1). Lineage (NCBI taxonomy): Eukaryota > Metazoa > Chordata > Actinopteri > Cichliformes > Cichlidae > Heterochromis > Heterochromis multidens. The sequence goes on from VUQS01010318.1 coordinate 8,983, forward strand.
TTGGACCATTAATAATATTTACAGGAGGTCGACAGGTGAGGAAAGCGAGGTCTTATTTAAATCGCGTCTCATCTGTTAGTCGAGAGGTGTCAGAGAATATGCAAAGCAGCATCCCTGCTTTTGTTTTCCTTTGGAGAGGGAAGAATTGTCACATTTAATTCAGTTTGTATTTATTTAACCCTTGTGAGAAATGACAAGTTGAATAAGTGCCATATAATCACATTCAGCATATTTTCATACCATAATGTATAGATCTCAATGTCACCTTGAATAAAACATGCACCAGAAGAATACATTTGGGTAAGATGGAAATTTACACTAAGGTCTGAATCAGATTAACATTTGAATACCTCCATATTCTATAAACCAGAGAGGACTCTCATTGGCCAGGATGGAGCATAGTTATGCACGCATCACATGTAGGTAAAACGCTGCTGCAAGTCAACATCAAGTGAAAACACATAGATTCTGGTTAAAACATGTTTTTATTGCATTTAGTCACGTGCATCATCCCCTTCGTTTGGGGCTTATGTTCTTTGGATTAAGATTTTTTTGTGTATTAACTGAACTTTTAATCATTTTAAGATGTGTGTCACCTGTGAGATGGTTAACCAAACTCTGCATTCTAATGTCATTCAGCCTGTGGGTGTATGCATGCTTTGATGGCAGTTTTTAAACATTTGGACATGAAAAAGATCTGGTTGAGAGCACTGTATTTAAGTTTTCTTGCAGCAGTCAAGTACAACAAATCAAAGTCCTGCATTTGTACCAAACTCTGGTTTCATCCTCACTGTCTTAGAGCTCCACTCTTGTCCAAGAGCCACATTACTGCAATCTGTGGCCTGTTTCTTCATTACAGTTAACACTAGCACAGTATAGAAAAATACACTGTCCAGGAATGAAAGGACAGAGTGACACATAGTTTTGCTCTTTTTCGTATAATTTGTTGACAGTAACAAACATATATAACAACACCAAACCAATTGTTCTGCCTGATGGTGTGGTGATTTAAGACATTTTGTTTTCGTCTCAGTTCATTCACTCTCTCCAGTCACAGTCCCTCTATCATCTTTGTCTGCATGTACACTAAAAATCCAGTCAACCTTCATCCTGCCTTGCTCAATCCACATTCAGATAAAGGGATCATACTGGGCAGATCAAACTAATGTCTTCACCCCTCAGCATCTCTGAACAGCCACTGAATAAAATTGCAGCTGCTGTGAAATGGCTGTGACATAACTTGATCCACGCAGTGACAGCACACACCACCGCCTGCTCTCTGCAATATATCAGTGCCAGGAAACAGTGGACGTGGAGACACACTGATTGAATCAGTGGCCCTGGGGAGAGTTCATCTATACCAAACCAAAAGCAAACACAGTAGAACCCCTTTAACTGTATCTGCTGTAACAATGTTTAAGGATTTAAAGGTCATTCATTCAACTTCCTCCTGGCTAAGCACACAAAAGAGTAAATACAATGTAGTGTATTTTTACTGTCTTCAAGTGGAATCCAAACCAAACTAAAGCAACTGAGAATTAGTGGTAAAGCCACAGAATTAACAGCATTAAAGTGTGTTCTGCTTTTGCCGAGTATCCAGACCTACAGTACACCATTTAAACGATGTGCATAATTCAAATAAATCATATAAAAGTTATTTTGATGAGCACAGACTGAAGTGAAGAAGTTCAAACATTACCGTTCACCATAGTGGTTTTAAAGCTATTTGATTTACAAAAACTGCGCTTAGGATTTATTTTCTGTGGGTATAAACAATTCAGTATTTACGACTGTCACCCTATGCTCCAGTCTTTATGTCTTTATGAGTCACCGACTATTATGCGTTTCACTGTACTGAGACATATTATCATTCTCCAAGGATAAATGACCAATAACTTTGACAAATGACAGTAAAACTGCCTTAAGAGAGAGCTAATAGGAATCAGAGTTTCAGGTTTGACAGGTTATGTTATGGTGTTCAGCATTTTTAACAAGAATATTACAATAATATCTAATGAAAGAGTGGGATTGTCAGACTATCAAAGGTATTTGGCTTTAGATTTAGCTGCTTTGGGAGTAATAAAACTGTTTGAAATCTTAACTGTCACTGACTGTGAAAACAGTTTCTATCCAATGACCATGAATACAAATGTTCAAGTAGGGAGCACACAGTGAATGTATGATGATCTTGTGTCTTTTTTTTTTTTTCAACTAGAAAGTAAAATGAATACCAATGAATGATTCATGTCGTGTATTTTTACTTTTATAGTGTGAGTTAATATGGCTGCAGAGATTTGAATGCAAGCTGATGTTTCATTTCAAATCACTTTTTCCCCTTTTTGGCTCATACAATAAAACAAATTGTTGTAAAAAAAAATTATAATAATAAATAAAAGAAATGTTGTGTATTAATGTACTGTTCTTCATTATAAACAGCTGAACACTGAATTTTATTGCAATTGGGTAACAAACTATTATAACTGCAGGCTAGTAAGTTGTTAATAAACTAAGAAAATGTTGGTATAGATTACAGCAGGTACACAAAAAAACAAACAGTTTCATTCTGGCTTATTTGTAATTTGTTCTACATTTGATTCTACAAAGCTATTTACAATGTGTTTTTCATTTAACTGTTCACACACACTCATACAGCATGCAAGATGCTCATCTGCCAGCAGCTTGGTGTTGCCCAAAGTCCCCTCAAAGGGTGGAGGGGTAGGTGATATCATAGCCAACCCTTTGATGCTGCAGTTTGTATTTTTAGCTGAGGTTGTATGAGTTTATCTTATTTGTATTTGATAATGAATGTTTTTACTCAGCATAAACTGTTTGACTTGGTTAAGTTGAATGTAAAGAATGAGCTGAAAAATGTGATCAAAGCAGCTCTTACTGGACTTCACTTGTTGTTAAGTTAAAACATGGGAATGAGTGAGTTATCCTTTATTTACATGAAGAATTCTTATGACAACGATGAATGGTGCAGCCACTTCTCATATGCTTTGCAACCAAAGCCTATACTTACTGCCACGATAGTATTTTGATACCTGCAAGATAGCCAAAACTATGAGTAGATTTAACAGACTTAAGTTGTATTCCTCTACTGACCAGTGAAGCATGCAGTTTATATCCTTGTGTGTCCAGATTTATTTTACATATACAGGGTAGACAAAGATTTGACCAGTATCACCAGTCGAGTATCTAGGGAAATATGCTGAGAATCTTCCCTTCTGTTCCTGAGTTATTGGTTTAAAAAAAAAAGAGTGATAAAACCGATTTTACAATAAAGGTGGTCTTTGATCTTTTAGTTATAAAATGTCACTAGGTTGTTATTTGACCCTGTTAGATATCTGTTTGAAATTTAGTTGTAATTATCTGATAAATTCTTACATTATGACCAATATTCTATGTTTAGTAGGGTCACACTGACCTTTTCACTTTTGAGTCCAGGTGAACATTTGAGCCAAATTTGAAAAAAGTCCCTCAAGGCATTCATGAGAATTAGATGTCACCAACATGGCTGAATTGTAATTTGTGGAGATTCCCTCTGAGAAATGAGAAATGAGATGTTGATTTTCAAATTTTCTTTGTTTGATTTTAAGCAGTACCCAAATCCAATTAAATTAGTTTTAGAAATATGATTTATTTTATTGGCCAAGTGGACAGTACCTGCACTGTGCCATAGTGCATCTCTCTGAGAATATGAGGTTATTAAACTGTTCCCTCATATGCTAATTTGTTAATTAAAGTGTCTTTGTCTCAGAAGAAATAAGTGATTTAAAAGAAGTATTCTCATTTGTGATATTACAGCTGATAGTGACTGTACATCAGTCATGTTTCTGTACCTGTGTCTTCTGGCTGCGAACAAGGGCGAGTGACTAATTTTCCTTACAAGTGTTCGAGTTCACCGCTTCTAAAGAGAAAGCAGGCCCATCCCATCTTCTGCACCACTGTGACCCTGATCCTCTCTAGAGTTCCAATGCTCCACAGTAACCTGTGTTGCTATAGTTACCTTTTCCCGGCTACTTTGTAAGGTCACCAGTTCTGGTGAGCTATCCCCTCAGAGAACAGGCATAACTAATATCCTGCAGGTTCAGGCTTGATGTAAATAGTCTTAGTTGACAGCCTACTGTACAAATACTCAATTACATCTGCTTAAAGGAAATGATTTGTTGTAAGAGAGAGCACTCAACTTCAGTGACATCAGCGTTGCCAGGGCAACCGCAGCTGATTGCACAGGCTGGAATTAGGTATTGATCAGAAGGGGGGGCCCGGCGCCAGTGAGGGACTGGAAGCGATCCGCCACTACGATTTACAGAGGATGGGGGTGGGGGTGAACCTGCACACTTCGCCCCAGCTCAGAGAGCTGAAAACCCCTCAGGAACCAATTTACACACCGCTACAGTGCAATATCTGCAGCAGTCAATAATGGAAATCTGATGCCCCCTCTGCCATCAATGTGACCGCTCCTCTCCCTCTCGTTAGAGCACCTTGAAAGTTCTAGGCCAATCCATAGACACAGTAGATCTCTCCAATGATGCAGGAATATTTTGCCTTTGGTATTCTCTCTCTAATTACACCTCTAAATAAGGCTGCAGCCTTAAACACAGTGTCTCTTTTGTTGTCCTCTTTAAGCTAATCCTTATTTAATTTAATCATCATTAGATCAAATTCCTCCTTCTCTTGCAATATTTCTGTTTACTCCTTCCACTTATCTAATGATCACCAGCTAGTGTTTGTTGCACATGACTTAAAATGCCTCAGAAATGCATCTTCACCTAATCAATTCAAAGTGTCATAGTATAGGTTTCACATTGCTCTTTTACTTTGTACAGTTAAGAGCATTTTGAAAGAACAAAGATGTTTCCCAATCCTGTAAATTATTAGCCCTGTTAAACCATTCCTAAAATGTGCTTTTGATTTGTTGTTATCACAGCCATTTCATATTTTTTAAACAGTGGAAGAAATCATCGAAGGGAAGAAAAAAAAAGACACTGCATATTTAAATCATTCTTTAGTACTGAAAATGGACAACTGATGACACTGTGGTTAGAAATTAATTTAAAATGTCACCATAATCTCTTTCACTGTATTTGTGGAGTTTGTTCATCTCTTGTTCATGTGGATTTTCTCCTTGGTTTCTCTTCACAATAAATATGGAGTTAACTAAAAGGCACTAGCCTTAAAACAAAGCACTACATGGATCTAGTTTTCTTTTAACAAATGATGTGTGAAACTTGGACTTGTATCTCTCAGACAAACTGTAAACTTCCTTAACATGAGCGGCAGATGTTTGTAAGTACAGATATCGAGACAGGCTACATTCACACACACAGTACTGTGGTTTGACAAAATATCTATTTTAAATGAAGCACCTGGGAGCAGCTGTGGAAACCTGAATGTTGAAGCCTGATTCTGCTGCAGAAAATTTCTGTCAAAAAGTAGCTCAGTCCATCCATACTACTGTGTAGACATGAAGTAACTGAATGGTAATGCACCACTATCTTTATAAAGCCAATCACTTTCTTGAAAACAAAAACTCCCTCTCCTGGCAGTGCTGTGCAGTACACTCCAACGTGTGAAGTAACACCCTGTGACATCTGAGGATGCTTAACCCTACAGGGCTCATTGTGGCCAAATTTCCTCCATCTTCCACTGGAGACTACTGTGGTGTAAAAGAGAGAGCTGTCTCTTTTACATTACACAGACCTAGGAGATGTCATCCACTTGTCTCATCACAGGAATTAATTATAGAATATATTTGCTATAATGTGATATATGCATATTAAAGTAAACTCTCAGAGGCAACAAAGATGGGCTCTTTAATAGAATCCAGCTATCATCAAGGGTAAATTCCAAGACTTCGATGTAATGGAAAAAATTCCTGTCTGATCTTCCCGAAGCTTTTGTCAGGAATCTGAGCGGCTGCTCGCTGCCGTTCTTGGACTGTGAGCCTGGTCTGCAGTCACAGGGGTTTTATGGGGGCACGCTTATTTTCCCTCCCTGATGGCAACAAAATTATGGCGCTATCACCAGAAAAGACAGACAGAAGAAACTGGACCATTGTATGGCATAATCTACAACTGTGGGATATCTCAAATTTGATGTGAGATGGTGCTGATTGGAATTCTCAAGTTTGCATGCAATTGACAGCTCAGACTCTAATCTAGAAAGCAGCCTGAAAAAAACCAAGCCTTTATAATATAAACACTTTTGTTTGTGTATATTTGTTTGACAGTATGTCTGTCTGAATGCCAAGGCATCTATTAATTTTCTTCCATTTGCATAGTATTATTATACATTGGCTGGCGCTGCCAGTTTAATATGTTGTACATCTTTTTTGTCTCATTCCTTATAGTTGATTCAATGTCATCTCTTTGTTGTCTCAAAATGCAATCAATGAAGGTCTTCCTACCCCATCTACTGAAAGTCAAACGCAACCTATCCTGGGCCACTCTGAGCTGTTCTGTCAAATCTTAGAATCAAGCCCATATTTCTTGAAGTCATGTTGTGCTAGTCCTCACTCTAGTTTGTGTGTGCTCCTGCACCTAATATACAAAAGATCTATTGAAATATGCATGAGACCCATGATGCCTGCACTAAAAATACACTCAAATAGGGAATACATTGACAGCTCTGTTATTGAGCTCTCCTTGAGCTTCTTCTGTCACGGCAGCCACAGATCGCTCTCAGGGCTCATGTATTATCAAAACGATACAACACCTCTCCCTCAGTTTCCCTCTGACACACTCACAATTTATCTCCCACTCTCACTGCTCACTGTCTTTCTATCTATGCCTGGCAAATAGATGCAAATGTGCACTCAAATGCTAGTTAAAAAATAAATTTAAATTTAAATAGAAGAAACTAGGACATGGTTGCACCAATTGCAGTTCAGTCTAGCTCAGATATATTTGATCAAGTTAATACAGCTGTTAAATATTGCTGCATTCTAACTGCCACATGTGAACACTGACAAAGCTAATGTTATAGTATTATATGACCAGCTTAGATTGAAAAATAAAGGTGGTGTCATGTTCATTCATCCTGACATGTGTTCAAAAATATTTTAAATAATGATGTAAATGTCTGTGAAAGTATTTTAAAAACATAATATACCTCAAATCACAAAACAATATACCTTTAACATTAGCCTAAACAACAATTAAAAAATTGTTTAATTATTATTTTTTGGGATTTTCATAAAGTCTTGCACATATTTATAGCATGGGAAAAAATAAAAAAAAATAAAATAATTAAGGTAGTAAAAGAGTTAAATAATCACATCATTAACAACTCATAGTTGGTCATAAAACAAACTGATATGTTTACAGTCATGTGAAAAAGAAAATTTTCACAGGGCTCTATGTAGTCCTGTGAAAAACTAAGTACACCATTACTAATTCCATAGGAATTAAGAGTGTAATTAACAGCCAGGTGCCGCTAATCAGATGCACTGGATTAATTGATCATTAGCAAGTGTGAGCACCTCTATAAAAGAAGAAGTTTTGGCAGTTTGCAGGTCTGGAGCATTCAGCTGTGTGTTAACACAATGCCACAACCTTCCCAGGAGTGGACATCCCAGAAAATTTATATCAAGGTCAGACCGTGCAATGCTCAGAAAAATTGCAAAAGACCCAAGAGCTAAATTCCAGAGTCTACAGGCCTCAGTTAGAATGTTAAATGTTAAAATTCATGAAATAGTATGGGTTGTTTGGAAGAGTTGCCAGGAGAAAGCCTCTTCCCTCTAAAAAGAACATGGCAGCTTAGGTCTGCAAAGTTGCATATGAACAAATGACAAGACTTCTGGAACAACGTCCAAAGTGAACATTAAAACCAAGTTGAGATGTTTGGCCATAATACACAGAGCCATGTTTCAAGCATATCAGCACAAACACCTCATAGCAACTGTCAGGCCTAGTGGTGGAGGGGGGATGATTTCGGGTTTGTTTTGCAGCCACAGGCCCTGGGCACCTTGCAGAGACTGAGTTGACCATAAATTCTTCTTTATACCAAAGTATTCTAGTCAAATGTGAGTTTCCTGTGTTTAAATTTAATCAAGGTTTTAATTTTTTTTTAAAAATCGAAAGGAAAGTTGCTTAAAAATATATAATTGTGCAGACTTTATTGTGACACTTGCTTTTCAACAGGTTTTTAATTTTTTTAATTTGTCTAAACGTAGTTTCAGGTCTTGTGGAAGTGTAGTGTCCAGCCATCTATTGTCTAGATTCTTAACATATGATTTCTCTTTAATGTGGTGAAAGGCAGAATTGTTAGTGGTGATTCCATCTCTTCTCATATTGTATGCAAACTGTCTGTCATCTAGACGTTGTATTTCTCACTTGTATACAAATGGATAAACCAGTATGTTAGAATGTCCATTTTTCTGGGCAATAAATTTTAGAACATTTGGTTTAATTTGACCTAACAAGTCTAGATGTTATTTTGAATAAAAGTCAGAATCTCTGATATTAATCCCAAAATGCTGGATGCTTTCTACCTCCTAATGGAATGTGTATTTGTTTTGTTTTATATACTAATATATTCATAACACAAAGCATACAAAGTATTGACTGTTAAGGCTTAGGTGATTAGGATTATTACATCATTTACATAGATCAACAGGGTTTGATCTTTGTCTCCAGTGCCTCTCTTTCTGTTCCAACCTAATATGTTGTGCAAGTGGTAGAATACATGCAAAATACATGCATCATCACAGATATTGTTTCCCCCTGTCATCTTAAAAATGTTACCCTATCCCTGTTAACTCTGGCACTTTTTTTTGTTGTTTATCTGTAGCTT
>VUQS01010324.1:4906-17552 GCA_015108495.1 Heterochromis multidens
GAGGGTGGTGGTTTTTTTTTTTTGCTGGGGGTGGGGGGGGGGGGGGGGGGGGGGGGGGCGCTCTGCACAGGCGTCCTTGCCATGAATGGAGGAGGGCGCCAAAGACGCACAGTCTCATGAGAAACTGAAGCTGCTGGAGAGCTCTCGGATCCTGTTTTCCCGGCTCATTTTTTTCAGTTTCATCCTCCTGTTTTGGAACCAGATTTTGACTTGCCTGTCAGTGAGGTGCACACTACGGCTGATCTCCAGACGACGTTCTCTAGTCAAGTACATGTTGAAGAGAAACTCCTTCTCCAGCTCCAGAGTCTGGTGCTTGGTGTATGGGCAACGCTTCTTTCGACCACTCTTAGCTGTGAGCCAATTAGCCGTACTTTCCATTTTTCCATCCCCTACAATGAAAATTAGCCAAGGTATTAGGCAACAGGTGTGACAAACGCCATCAAATGAAGGTCTCCATCTTTGTTAAAAATTATAAACGGATAACATTCAGAATCCTCATACAATATAAACAAAACATGCAAGTGCCCACATGTGAAAAAATGCCCTCTACTAATTTAACACTATATGTCTTAAATGTTTGCATTTGAAACTGTTAGTAAAAATATATATAGCCACGTACAATGTCTGATATTTGTGATCTAACTGATCGTCACTTCGATTTTACGCACAAATGTCTGAGTGGCTGTAGCTGCAAATCACCATTTTCCCAGAAACTGATATTTACCTCGCTAAGCAGTCAGTTCCATCTTTATTAAGACATAAAACACAGCCGGTACAGTCTGCTGAAATTATAACGAGGCCTGTGTCCCTTTGAAGGAGGGACAAATGAAATCCGACCTGTGCGTAGGACAAATTGACTAGACTAGACTGACCTTGTTGTTGCTGTAGCCACACAAAAAAAGCAATGAACCCCTGATATTATATTATATATTATAATATTTAAAAACAAATTATAATTAGTATGTGTCTTAATTAGTAGCTATTCATATTGTTACCAGTAAAAATAAATCCATGAGGCCTGTTTAAATATTACTCCAATAAATCACAGCTATAACATCTTATTACTATTTTTTTTTTCTTTCGAAAGTCCACAATATCTCTGCTTCTCGGCTCTGATTAAGCCAGGTTTAGTTTTGCTTCCTATCTGATAAACCAGTATAAACGCAGATGTGTATGTGCCTGACAGTTCCCCCAAAAGCACCAATCTCCCTCGTATATTTTTGTGCTCAGAAATCTTAGATTTTAAATCAATGAACGGATCTGTTAATTTTTAATTATATTTCTGCAATTAATGCTTGCTCTTCACCTTTTACGGGCTTTTCTGGGCACTCCGCACTGCATGTCTCAACTGGTTCGGGGGAGGATGAGCTTTCCGAGGAGAGGCGGCTGTCCTCCCCTCTAGCCGGGGCGCAGGGCGCAGGGACAGGCGCCTCCTCGTGGCCCTCTCCATGCTCCGACTCCGCAGAGGCAGCCGGCGGCTGGGAGGCTTGGCTGTCCAAACGGGCAGGTCGTTGCAGAGTAAAGTGATTCATGTTTGGCTGGACATCATGATAAAGCCTTGAGGACGTATATGTCTGAGACAGGCGGAAGTAGCCAGGGACTGGCACGGTGCTGCCGCTACCGGGGCAGGATGCGCTCGAGTAGGATATGTCATCTACTGTCGCTCCTTTAGGACATTTATCAGACTCATAAAGGCAATAAGCGCTCTCCTCTTTTATACTCGGCGAGAATGAACACTGAGCCATATGCTGGCCGCTGGGTTGATCTACCCGACAGGATCTCGACGTTTCCAGCCACGTTTCCATCCCTTGAACATACGAAGCAGCAGAGGGGATCACGCTTTGGGTCGTTGGCTCGTTGCGCTTACCGATCCCCGTGAAACAAGAGCCACCGGAGAGTCCATATGAATACTCCGACGCCGGTGGCAAATACACGCTGTTACTTTGGTAATACGAACCACTGTCGGTTCTCACGTTGATTAAGGAGTCCACAAAAAAAGAATTTCCAGCTTGGTTGTTGGGGCATGACATCGCTGTGGTATAATTTGACGGTGGATGAAGATAGCCCTTTCTGGCTGACATTTCTTGTGCAAAACATTGCTGAATAATTACTGATACTCACGCTTCTCACTGTAGCCTGCAGCCAATTAAAACACCAGGCGACTACAGACTCCTCCCAGTCCCGACCAGGCATCTCCACTGTGTCATATATTTTGTTTTAGGCTAAGTAAAGAGAAACTTTAAGGGGGGGGTAGTGTATCAGAAGGGTTTAAGTAAAATCTTTAAAGCTCCTTAGAATCTACCACGCCTCGAGGTGCCTGTGTTAATTTTACCACAACAACCCCTATTTGACAACTCAGTTGTTGAAAGCTGTCCCTAACCATTATGTACAATGCATAGCTTTATGGCCAGTTTTACAGCACTGTAAAAATGAAGGGTTCTAGAGGTGCCTCTGAGAATCTCAGGATGCATCAAGGATCCAAAATGTGTGTGACTCTTTGGTCCAGGGACTCAACCTTTCTTGTGCTCATCTGATTGTTATTATTATTGCCTAATACCTTTTAAAATTCCTCGTGGACTGTCCAATAGCAGAGTAGACAGTGGCTTATCTTGTCGCATTCATGCCAAAAATTTAGGTCACGTTGCAGTGTGAAGATTGTGGATTAAAATGTCACGACAAAGCGACTTTTATTGCAAATGCTCTGTTGAGCATTTATAAAGGCGACGCGCAGGAACACTGAAGTATATGCGCCACAGTTGAACAATGCCCTGGAGCTACATTTGCTTAATGGTCGCCTAATGCTGGCAATACTGCATTGAAGTCAGTTTTTTATTTAACAGATTAGAACTTGTTAATTCTACTATTATGTTTTCAAGAGAACTGCTCGGAGTGTGTATTTTCTTACGTATTTAGTCGCTGCCTGTTCAGAAAAATACACACTTATTCCAAGGCCTATATGCACATACTCCATTTTTTCTATTAGCCTAATTTTAAGCTTAGTCTCAAGTCAGCACCACGAAGAAATGTCCGGGGCGTATTTTAAGGATTTTATTTTTTTATTTTTTTATTATTATTATTATTTTATATATAAGAGGGCGCTTTTAAGCTTTATCAGAATAATATCAAGGTATTCCAGTTGTAAGAAAACAATAAGTAAAATAAAATGAAATGTGGTAACATGTGCAAAATGTGCTGTTACGCTTTTTTTCCCCTTTCTTTTTAGTTTTCATTTTAAATAAAACTACACCAGTAACCTCACATGGATCATATACCGCTCGGCCATGCAAGTAAATACTAGAGAGAGAATATTAGTTTCTTTTTCTTTTCTTTTTTTTAAAATCATGACTTAAACAAACAACCAATAAACACAAAACGTTGGTTTAAAAGCAAAAAACACATCGAAGCATGCCTTTAAATAAAAATAGTAACGGGGTTTATGACACAGGCCTACAGATATAGGTCAGCCTAAAATGTCTCTTATGGTGGGGTTTATCCTAAAATACAACACCGGTTACATCTATCTCCCTTTAAGCCTGGAGCCATAAAGTCTAGAAATCAGAGCTGCAGTTTATATACAGCCATTTTATATGGCGGCAAACGTGCAGCAGTCTAGCTGAAATGACTGAAAATATCCATTAACCCCACTGGATCATTTCCTGTCAGATCTCAGTGTGTGCTGTGCGTCTGCTGTTTATTATCATTCCCTCATATTATTATTCACATAAAACCTAAAATTAGTTGTATAAAGGTTTCTTATTTATTTAACTTTATTAAAGAAATGTTAGAAATCAAGTGAAAAGCCCACACAGTCACACACCCATGCACAAAGGCACACAGGCAACAAGAGGCATCAAAAAGTAAACAAACGAACCATAACTTCCACTTTTTAAAATATTTGTATTGATCCCATTGCATATATTCAAGGGTTATCAAATTTAGTTTTATTAAATGAAGTATACATATCTACATTTTTAAACTATATGGTGATTTTTTAAAAAATAGTGAGCCACAAACTGTTTGGAATATAGACCTCTGAGATTTTATTTCTTCGTGCGCATTAGACATGCCCATAACTTTGCACAACTGCAACCTGAGAACTGCTGAATTTAATATACACAGAAATAAAAATTTTTGCAAAGTTTTCTTATGGAAGTTTTCCAGCAATGTTATCATTATATCATAACGTAAAATAAAACATCTTCAGATCAGTGATAATCAGACTGAAATGATTCTGGATACTGTGGAAAATAGACTTTCTTAATTCACAGGAGAAAAAAAAAACAGAAAAATATATCGCTGTCACTGTGAAATGAATATGACAGTATGTCTGTGCCTACCTTAACAATAAAATCCTGAGGTGGTTACATATTTTAACCCGGCTGAGCGTCGAGTCAAACTTCCTTCATATCTCAATTCACGGCAATGACATTGATCTGAGGAGCGCCACCCAGTGGGCAAAGACAACAGGCCCACACTAGAACACAACGCAAACGGAATATTCCTACCACGGCAAGATGCTGAAACAAATGACGCCGGAAAGGTCCGTGAACACAAGTTTCAGTGCTCCCAGCCGTTGTTTTTCAGGCCCTTAGTCACAGTTAATAACCTTGGTCTCAGACGCTTTATTGCACTACACTCCAAACGCTCCAGACGAATCCGCGTTTTATGGCCAAGTTACTGGAGCAACTGGGAGGATGTGCAGCAATCAAAGCGGCATTCCTGGGAGCCTCACAGGATGCACGGTGTAAGGAAGGCACCAGGACCCTTATTAGCTTATGACAGGCCATTCAAGTTGTTTTCAGGGCCCTAGTGCTGATTATAAAGTCACATGAAACACATTTTTTACCATCTTTTTATGTGCGGTTACTTTCAGTTGCAGGTTAAATTCCTAGCTTGCTTATGTACTAACAGACTTATGTAAAGTATTTGGATTAAACCACTCCAGATAATAAATAAATGATGATACTGCTGGTGGTTATTGTAATAGCAGTCTGGGATTTGTCCGTGTCTTATTTACCCCATGTGCTACTGCTGGTTCGGTTGACACAGGCTAACTTTAACATCCAGGAACAGCTACAACACTTCATGGGGCCATGAGATAACAAATAAATTTTTTAGATCTACATGAATTTTCAAAAAGTGTCAAGATCGTTTCAGATTGACCTAACAGGAATGTGAGGTCAAAAATCAGCCTTTCCACATCCCCCCAGAAATGAATGAAAGCCTTGTAACGGATATCAAATAATAACTGCAGCGGATCTGATTTCCAGCCATGAGGGAATAAAAAGCATCAGGCCTACATATCATGCATCTGATACGACCCACGTGCTGGCATATAAAACAAAATATTGGATTATGTTTCTTTTGGAGGCTTTGCTCTTTTATCAGCGGTTTGCCCTTTGGATGAATTTGGAAAGTAATCCAACTTTACGACCAAGGGCTCAACAAAGCGCATGTAGTGAGGGTCAAGCGCAGATGTTAAATATCAGTGAATCTCAGACTTAAGTGCATGAGACGAACAAATTTGTATCAGATTATAACTTAACTCATTCCACAACTATGCAACGCCGTAGCGAGCGTTTTGGAGCAGCTGATCACTATCAGCAGTGTCAAAACGGGGTCTGTTAGTAACTCCAAAACCTACAAAAACGCTTTAAAGTGGTCAGAGTTGTTTTTTGCAGAGTAACACTGAAAAGATGGCGAGAAAGAAGTCAAAGTTTCGGCCCACGAAAGATTCGTGTGCGTGTTAAACTGGGCAAATCAAGATTCGTTAAAGGGGACAGAAAGATACATGTGCGTGCGCAAAAATTGGAAATAAAGTTTAATTTTATGGTAACAAAAAATCATGTTTTTTAATGCATCTTGGCGTGTATTATTGTTATTAAAATGCAGGGAATTCAGACAGATGTGGTCTTCTGCGTAAGCACCCCATGCAACCATTTAACTTTAACATCTGTCAAGCCTAATAATAATAATAATAATAATAATAATAATAATAATAATAATAATAATAATAATAGAACAAATTGTGTTTAATTACAAAATGGTGTATAAATAATTCTTTATGGAGAGTGGCACATTAAAAACTCGTCATCCTGTCCAGGTAATGATATAGATGTGTATATGAGAGGGGTGCGTGGCCGCAGTCTTTGTTCAGTTTTTATAGCAGGGGGTTTGTGGTGTAGTACTGTAAACGGTCTCTGTTCAGTTTCTTCTCCTTCATTCTTCTGTTTTGGAACCAAATCTTGACCTGGCGATCTGTCAGATTGAGCATCCGCGAAAGCTGCAGACGCTTCTCTTTGTTGATGTAAACACTGAAGAAGAACTCCCTCTCTAGTTCCCTGATCTGATATTTGGAGTATGGACATCTCTTCTTGCGCGTCCTCTGGCCACCTGGAACACAACAAAAGGCAAAGTTCGTCTCATCAGATTAATATGGACCCTTTGCAACAGTATGAAATCACCAGTGTATTTCTCACTGATAAGCAGCACTTGGCTGTCTACGTGAGCTTTGGAGTTCAAGTGTTTTCCCCCTACACCCGGGCCTACAGGATCAAGACTTGTAAACATAGGCTGGGATTGATAGTAAAACATGTTGGGCATGAAAGATTGCCTGTCGGAAGTTGTGAAAACGTACTGAAATCTGTAAGGGGGGGAAAAAAATCATATTGGCTGTTTTTAGGATTGAGGGCGTAGGCCTAAACCACACATGGGAGTATCATATATCTGATATTCTTTTACTGTTCGCTATTGATCTCACTGTGGGTAGAGAGCTGTTATTTTAGCTTTAGTAATGTAAATGCCGTCATGGAAAGCAGCTGGTGCATTAAATCCTTGCAAATCCAGTGAATTTGTAAATATTTATCCAAAGAAGCAGGGTTAAGCCTAAACTCTTGTCCAGATTCAGATTTAAACGCCCAGCATAGACCCCACTTTACAATGCGCTGAATAAACGAGAATACTAACTCTAAATTTATCTAAAAATTGCTTATAATCAATTGGATACAAATGTAGAAGCTCTGTGGTGTGTTTAAAATATCTAGGTTGCTGTTACGCTGTGGTGTCAGTAGTATTTTATTAAAAAAAAATAATAATAATAACATTTGGCATATAAATGTTTTACAGAGTAATTATATAAGTCTATACTAGCACACAAATGAAGAAAAAGCAGAGACCATGTTGGAAATCTTGAAGACAAGCTTAACGCCAAAGTCTTCACGGCCAATTTCAATCCCAAGCACGTGATCTTGTCGTTTATAACATAGTTTTGTTGTAGGGTAAATCTGCAGGCCCTCCATAAACCTTACGTGCTTATAAAACTGCATATAAAAAGCTTTAAGAGCAACGCGTAAGATTTTTCTCCGTGCATTAAGCAGGTTCACTCACTGCTGGTTTTGCTCTGTTTCTCCTCGCTGTGGCCGGAGGACGACTTGGGGCTACAGCTCTCCGCCGTGTCGGACCCCGGGTGCGCAGGAGCGGGGCTTGCTTTGGCGTGTCTATCCGTGTCTGTTGCGTGTGCCGTCGGCGTTGTGCCGTTCTCTGCGCTCCCGTAGGCAGTGTCGAAAAACTGATCAAACGCCTGTGGCAGGACCCCGTTCCTGCCAACGCTGCCATAGAAGCTGGGCGTCGGGTTGGAAGAGCTGCAGTGGCTGGCGCTGGGGCTGCCTTTCACCAGGATCTCTCCCCCCCGAGAGGTCGAGCTCGTCCAGCCGTCTCTGTGCACGATATCCTCAGCGAAGCAGTGTGATAGGCTCCCCCTGCTGTGGTGCCATTTACTTGAAGTATCAATGCCATAGTCTCTGAAAGCCACATCTCTCACGGATGGGACCTGTGGCAGAGCTGAGGACTGGTAGGAGTATGTCATGGGGCAAGAGGACTGGCTCTGGGTTAAATAATGAGGGAGACCCGAGAACTCTGCTCCGGAGACGTAGTAAGTGCAACTCGGTAAATACATATTGGAGCCAGAGATCCGTTCATCAAAATCCATATTCTGCTGTTGAAAACGTCCTATAATAATCCTTGCATAGTTCCTCCGCGACGCTGCGCTCCAGTCACTTTGAGGCAGACTGGTGGAGCAGAAATCCTTAGACGTACAAGCTGACGTGGGGATCCATCTCTATCCATTCCTGAGGGCCAAAGCCATGTGACCACTGGCACAAAATGACAGATAGCCTACGTCTCAACGTGTAGGTTATATGAGTGAAAGAGTTTATGAAGTCGATCTTTGGCAGTATGGAAAAGGAAAATTACTGAAACAGAATTTTGCTCAGAACTATTTTGGATATGCTGACAGAGCTAAGCCTATTATACATTGATTTTCATTGTTCTGTGGGGTTATCTGGCTAAAGGCCTATTAGTGCCATACTAAAAACCCAGAATTATATCCATTTTTACGCACGCCAAGCATGCCTGCATTTTTTTTTTTTTAAGTTTGTTTTTAAACCTAACATTCACCTTAACCCTAACCTCAGCAGAGACGCCTGAACGCTTTTGAAGATGAAGATCAGGTTTTCGGCCGTGTCAGCAGCAGGATACACACTCGGTTACCCACATAAGGGTTAAACTTTGAGACACAGATGACAACACTGAGGTTACAACAGATGATCTGTTGAGTTTGATAGTTTGGCAGATCCCAGTTAAAAACTGGGGCGCAGCCACACATGCGTCAATGTATTTAGAAGTTAGAAGCCTGTAAATTTTGATTATTCCTTGTCTGCGAATTTCATATAGCTCCTCTGTTTATATATAGACCAATCAAGTCCACAAGTGTTGAGCAATACGAGTCATGGTGTAGTTTTTTTTCAAGCATCAACTCAGATTCGCAACCAGGAGCAAAAAGATAATAGACTGCAAGGATCAGTCTTGGTTATGTCCGTTATATTTGCCATGTTTTTGTTTAAATCAACATTTCTATGATCGCATAAACATACTATTGTATTTAAAATTACAATATTCTTATATATTATATTATATCATATATATTATTATTATTATGATAATAAGCTGATATATATACACATTGTGTTTGATGTTTTATGTAGACATATACGTGTTCATTTGCTATGGATAATAGAGGTATTTGTTGAAGAGTTTCCAGTCTTTGCATCGCTTGTTCTCTCATTGCAACGCCCAATATAAACCTTTGGACACGGGCGATTTCCCACACTCCAACCCATTTTCATTTGTCATCACTGCTGACTAAGTGGGCACATGTGTCACATATCACTAAACCTGTTATGCAGCCAATTTTAGAATTTAGTCCAAATATATCAAAGCCTGTGAATTTGTCATCTGCACGGAAGCATTAAGAGACTCTAATATTTCATCCTACCCACGTGGTTGGCTGGTTGATTTGAGCGGACTGTGTGTGCTGTTACTGTGGCACAAATATTCATTTCATACTTAAAATGGTCTCGAATAAAACACTTTTACCCAGTTTAAATTCCTTCTTAATTATTCAGCCAGTCATGTATTAAACCGAGTCTGCAGGTGTCAACCAGTTTGTCATATTCTTATCTCCCATTGTTTTTAAATAGATATTCAATGCAGCAAAAATAAAAAAAAAATAAAAAAAAAGAGAGATGCATGGCTAAACCCATGCCTTAAAATATACATCAATACACTAACTGATATGACAAAGCTTCATTGGTAGCTGGAATTATTTAAAAGCATGTAGGCTGCATTTAAACAAAAGTAGACTTCTAGGTGTTTCTCACAATAAAGAAAATAAATCCGCAACAAATAAATTTAACTAATATGAAAACTATTTTTTCTGTAAAGACAATTTAATGAGGAAAAAAACCCCAGAGAAAATCTTACTGTAGACAAGTAAAATCAGGTGTTATGTCAGCATAACAAGTGGGTTCCTACATTTTATTTAAAATATTGATTGATTGATTGATTGATTGATTGATTGATTGGTTTTACATTTCTCAGATAATCACAAGAAAGTGAAGGTTGGTTCAGATGCAAAGATCTGAAGGATTTTTAAAAAAAATTTAACATAGATGTTCAATGTAGCAAAAACTGAACATGAATTAAAAACACCTACATTTAGATTGGCAGTCACTGCCGGTGGAGTTGGGTGATGGCTGATGACTTTAAAAAGAAAAAGTTTCCTCGATTGCCCAGAACTTTCGGTCGACATACGTTTTGTTTAACTGCTGGGCTTACAACTTTTCCTGGTTCCTGAGTTTATTTCAAAACAGGGAATTATCTAAAATGTAAGTAAAACGCGTCGGTTAACATTTAGCCTAGATATTATGGACGATCCATTTTTATATGAAGCATTAAAGGTTTGGTAAAACATGAAGATGGTGACAGCAGGCTTCAGTCCTGTGTTTTGAAATTTCGTGGTGGGTCTCTTTTGTTTACATTTGAATCACAGCACTTACCTTCAAAGAAAATTGTTCAAGAGGAAACCAAACAAAGAAACAGCTTTTCCTCCACTTTTTTGTATCTACGATGATTTGAATGAAGCATTTAAAGTGCTTACTTTGCAAGAGTTATGTCTCTATAAGCCTGTAGCAGGGGGGAAAAACATATTAAAATGAGAATGATTTGGAGGACAAAAGGATTTTCAAGCTGGTCAAGCATTGCTAGAAACGACTTTTTTTTTCTAAGCAGTTAAAACTATTTCGGTATCCCTCTAAGGAGTTGTACTGCGCCAGCTTTAAAGTATAAACTAAAATACATAAGGTACCATTACCAGCAGAGGGCTCATGCGACGATATTTACATCACTTTACTGAAATACAAGAAAACAAAAATATGAATATTTGGTGTAATTAAGTTTTAAAAAATGGTCACAAAATTGGAGTCTGACAGCATCTGTGGGAGCTAAATAAATAACTAGATAAATAAATAAATAAATAATAAGCCTTAATCAAATTTTCTGGGTTCACAAATTCAGCCTTGTGTTCATCTTTGAAGGTTTATCGAGTGAAGTCAGCAGTTGTGAGCTAAAGTCAGTCCCACATGAATGACTTGATAAGTGTGAATTTCCGCTCCTATCTTCGTGATAGACAAATACATGCCAACAGTGCATTTGATCCAGTGTTGAGTGTGTTTAGGCATGACTGTGTATCTGATCATGCTGTTTGTCAAGGAAAACAAAAATATCCAAAAGCTGGAAAAAGCCAGCTCCTTTCAAACATTCTTGTGTGCGTGTGGATGCCAGGATTCTGTCTTCAGCTGCAACAAATAAAAATCTTTGCTCTTGTCTGAAGTTCACTGCACAACCTTCAACGCCATCATCCAGTCACACAAATGCACAAAAACATAAAAGAGTGCTAACGTCCAGAATTAAACGCAGAGTCATTTGTGCAGCATGATGAATTAAGCTGTACTTCTCTTTTCGTCTTATTATTTTTAGCCTTCTAGGTTAGGCCACATATTCGTTAGGCTATCTCGTAAATGTTCTTGGCTCCAGTTTCCTCCTTGGCAAATGCTACCATTTACATTTAAAGATAGTGTAAACGTCAAAATCAAACTACTACTAAATAGCAGGGTTATTTTCACTCTTCTACTGATTAATACAGCAGCACGCTTCAGGTCTGCAGCATTCAGGACGTTTTGGAGTGAGATGCATTTACCTGTGTGGCTGTTAGGGGGAGCAATGACACAAAGCAGCAAGACGGAGCCCCGCACTTATAGAGAATCCACACATGGGGAAGCTTTTGAATCCATTTCATGGTGGGAGAATATTTAAACCAACCTCCTTTATTGCCAAAAGCCATTGTTTGTAAGCAACCAAACATGCGTAGGAAGCCATTTCTAGATTTCAAAATAATGAGCAGTGTTAGAAAGTATCCTAACTAAACCCTGGCCTTGAACAAGACGATAAAGTCGGTATTGTTTGCTACCCCGGACTGCACAATGTGACTGAGCAGAGAGGGTCACACTCGCCAGAGGGTGCTGCCTGGTTAGCGTTAAAAATGCTCCTTTTTATGGCACAGATCCATCCTTCAAATATAACCGGACAGGAAAAAAGAGCAACGAGCCTCACAGGCCTTCTGCACGGCGAGATTTTAGGTTAATACCATGGCCTACGTGACTTCAAGTCTAATTTTACAGAAGATGTTTCACATTTTACACAGATTTCTTTTCCAAATATTAAACGAGCCTTTTAGCCTACAGTTTGATGGTTTGAATGTTAGTTGATCTCCCTTGGAAATGAGATCATTTAAGATCATTGTGAAATTGGATTACAGAGAGAGACCTGGAAAAGAAGGAAGTGCATAACAGTTAAGCTAGGTAGTTACACATTCTTTATTTCTGAATTTAACATAAAAATATTTCTGGTTTGCAGTCAGCTTGTGCGTACGGTATTTTCAGTATGAATGATCTGGTTTGAAACTAAGATTAAGAGAACTAATAGGCAGCTGATTATTAAATCAGCTGATGATTATTAAATCAACAGCCTATTAAAACAGTTTAAGGAAGGCCACCTTTTCAATGACGGGACTTCCGACTACTCAACAAATTTATTTTTTGCTTAAAAAAATCTTGAAAAATATAATTTAGTATAAAAGGATTGATTAGATTGTTCCTTTTAAAAAATGAAAAGAAACGAAATTTTAAATGACGATACAAAAAAAATGTCCAGGAGTATTATTTGAAGAAATTAAGAAATTAATGAAAAATGT
>VUQS01010324.1:17587-40761 GCA_015108495.1 Heterochromis multidens
ATATATATATATATATATATATATATATATATATATATATATATATACCAATCTCTTTCGTTGATTGTTTTATTACTGAAAAGAAACAGCGGGTATACAAAATGATAAATACGTGTGTGTGTGTGTGTGTGTGTGTGTGTGTGTGTGTGTGTGTGTGTGTGTGTGTGTGTGTTTACATTTATTGTGCATGCTCATGCTTTGGAGTGTCATTAATCAAATGGAGTATTATTGTTTTCAGCATCTCGCCCAAGTCTACACATTACCATTTTAATGACATTACTCTCCTATTAATCTGCTTACCACACAGCCAGTGGTGCAACTTATAAAACTATCAAAGAAGTACTTTGATAAAAAACAGAAGAAAAAAAACAAGGCCATAAAGAGAGAGGGAACAGTAATTAAAAAGCCACTCTAATGAAAGAAACCTCATAAACAAGAAATAGGAGGAAAAGAATGGGGGAAAAGTGCATATTCTGCAGTCTTGAATTAGATATGCGACAAATAAATGGAAGGCCTTTACAGCAGAGAAACACTTGGGTGTGTGGCAACACAAAGTCATACTCAGTGCCTCTAGCCATACTCACTGCAATTTTAACTTATTAGAGCGTTCCCCAGAGCCTAATCAGATAACTAAATTAAAGCTGCCATCAACATCTTGCAGTCTAGATTCAGGGGCTTTTAAAAGTGTTTCCAAATGTTTTTAATGTCTGAAATCTGACTGTGCTACTTTTCTGCTTTCTCAAGCATTCAAGTATGAAGCGAAGATGAGGTCCCATCACTAGAATATGGAAAGATTTTTCTTTTCCAAATGTTGAGGTGATTAACATTGTTCACCAGGTCTAATGAATCTGTGAAATTCATTTGCATGGGGTGACTTACAGAAGACTTTAGGCATCTATAGCAATGAAAGGCAAGTAAGGCCACTGCACCTCTCAAGTCTTACATGCTTAATTTTCATTATTTATTAGTTTGTAGAATATCAAATATGAATTAATATTGTTCATTTGTGCATACTTGTATACATTACATAGAATACATTATATAATATAAATGCAGGACTTTAGTCTAGCCAACTCAAAATGATGTGAACAGATGTTACAAGAGGAGACTGTAAAAAGGTTGGATAGCAGTAAACACAAGTCACCTACTCTTAAACAAAAGGTGAGTGTGGAAGGAATATAAATAAAGCTGGCTGAGTATTTCTCTGTTTGTGACACAGAGCTGAAAGGAGACAAGGCTTTGTTGTTCCTCAACAGCAAACAGGATTTGGGTTTTGGAAAAACCCTAACCTTAAACACAGTTTGACTAAAATGCCTATTAAGACATCAAAGATACTGAATATCAAAATAGCAGCTCACACATACAATGTGGTCGAATACCTACAGCACTGTGCAAAAGTCTCAAGCCAGCCGTCATTTCTTTATATTTTGCTTCCAAGGAGCAAGGAGTAATATTTAAAGTGGTCTTGAGCAACAGTTCTTCAGGTTTTCTGAAGGTTTTTCAAAGTTTTTCTTTGGACATTGGCTGCTTTTTCACTCATTTTCAGTCCAGTCCTTGTACCTGAGCATTTTCAGAGGAATGTATTTTTATTTGTTAAGCCACTTATGACCTATGAATCATTCAAGTATTAAAAAGGTACCTAACTCAAAGGATGAAGTAGTGTTGTGTCTACACATATCACACAACTTAGTAAAGAACCAAATTTAAACTGGATTTTTAGCCTATTTACCAGCAGCCTGTCACAAAACACATAATTTTTCCAGATTTTTTAAAATTGAATCTGTGAAAAATTCCAACACAGTTTGACAGTCATTAAATAGTATTTTTGTAACAACGAGGTGATTTCCAGAAAACTATTAGCCAAAAACTTGGCATATCTCAACATAGTGTTCACTGTGTCCTTAAAAATTTTGAGGGAACTGGACAAGTAGTGGACAGAAAATAGAAGTGGCAGGCCTAAAAAACTATGTGAAGTAGATGAACAGTATCTGGAAGTGATTTTCTGAAGAACTAGGATAAAATGCAACCAAGACCTCTCATGGGGCCTGAGAGATACATCTGGCCATTCAGTTTATACATCTACTGTTCATTGAAGCTTTATCAGAAATGATCTCAGTGGAAGGGTGGCTATCAAGAATCCAGGGAATGGCTTCCTGAGAAGGTGAAAGGCGGAGGTATGCCAGATTACACAATCAGTGGTAGCAGGTCTGATGGAGTGATGAATCCAAATTTGAAATTTTTGCTTCAAATCATTGTCAATATGTACAGAAAAGGTCGGGAAAGAGGTACAACAGTGAGTGTCTACAGCAAACCGTAAAACACAGTGAAGGCTCTGTCATGATTTTCTGCTGCATTTCAGCCAGTGGTGTTGGAGATCTTGTCAAAATTGATGGAATTATGAACACAGAACACACCGTCAGTACCATCTGGAAAGTTTCTGATTGGCAGCAGTTTATTTTTCAGTATGACAATAATCCCAAACACACTGCCAATGCAGTAAAAGCATACCTGGAACACACAATAAAACAATGAAATTACAAGAAAGCTTGCCTAGCAAAAAATAAAGAAATGAGGGGTGTCTCAAGACTTTTATACAGCGCTGTACAATTATGTGTAAGAAAAATGTTGTGATGCTCTTAGATGACAGACATCTCTTGGTATACAACAATAGCGGACATGACTATTACATCCAATATTTTTTTACTGAATTGTTCTGTATTCCAACATTTAACATTTTGCATCTGTCATTATGTTTGTTTTTTTTTTTATTGCAGGTTGGTGATGCAGGAATTAAAGCTTATCTGCTGTATAAATGTCCTGGTCAGGCTTTTAATCATTGATATTTATTGCTCTAAGAATTGGTCAGTCCAGCGACAATCTTGTACTTACAGCAAGTTTAATATCTTCTCTAAAACCTTAAGTCTTGGCGGTTGATGGCTCTGATCAGAATCTGTTAGTGGAACCATCTTCTACATTCCTGTAGTCAGATATTTTAATTTTAACTTGAAGAATTATATGCCAAAATATCATCAATTACACATTAACCTAAGATAATTGTTTTTATTAAAAGCTGATACAAAAAAAAAAATCCACATGTATAATTTGTTCAGTTTCAGTATTAAGAGGGTCTGCTTGTGTGAACTCTGGTTAAAATTGGTATTGATGTAGACATAATTATTAAGTGGAACTTTTGCTAATAGATAAGGATGAGGGAGAGAGAAATTTTGCCAGGGAGGGGAAGTGAAATAGAATGGATGTGACAGTGCAGATATCAATAATGATTGCATGGATGGTTGACATGGGTTCAGATAATGTGGAGGAGAACATATATAATGTATGGAAGTGTCAGGCTATAATGAAAAGTGCCTCATTTTCATTTGTGCTGGCCTATATGACGAGATGAAAAGAAGTGGTAGTAACAGGAGTTGTGGCTACTTAATATCAGCGGTTAGACATGTGCGGCCAGCCAGACTGTAAATCACATACAGTCGTTTGACTCCTCTCATCCTCTCTCTCACTTGATTTCCCCACTTTCATTTAGTCTCACCACATCTTTACTCTGCATCATTATTTTCACAGCAAATATGTGCAAGCATCAGCTTTGGTAGATGCATAGATGGTGTGACTGAAAGAGGATTCCTAAAAGTCGCATCCCAGCAGCCCAAATATGCTGTCCAAGAAAAGGTTTTATTGGCTTATCTTGTGCTGAGAAGACCCATTCACATAATCCTTAAGCAGCTAGAATCCAGAACATCCATCCTTGTCAGCCATTGTTCTGTTCAGGAAAACTATGCGTGTGTGTGTGTGTGTGCGTGTTTGCCAGAAAGCATGGCACATGATATGTATAAGTGGTGCTGCCTACCTGTGCATGCCTGCATGTAGCATTGTTTGTTGTACAGACAATGCTACATGTAGTTTCTTATGTGTGTCTTTGTTTCACTCTGGAAAAAAAATTGTACTTTAAACATATATAAAAAGAAGAAGCGCGAAGAGAAGCTTAATATAGTTTTCCATTGTTCATTGTAAAATTACTAAAAGAAGATTGAGCCTATTGTTGTCAGTAATCTAACTATTTTTATTTCAAAATCAGAGCACAGTGACTGGGATGGTGACAAAACGGCACATTACCACTGTCATCTTGTGCCTGTTGGATCACAGGACCATGTTTGCTGTGGGATGTGCCTGCAGTCAAGGGGCAAACTTCACATGGTACACTAGATAAAGTTGTGAACCCTTAATTGGGAATTAGTGCAGCACATCAGAACTGACCAGCGTTGTTGTTGTCAGGGTAAAGCTTGAGTTTTTTTTTTTTTTTCTTTGTGTTTGAGTGGAGTGGGAAGTGGGAGGGGGGTAGTTCCCTTAGCAACCTGACCAGGGTCAGAATGTCATGCTGTTTCACCGGCTGAGTGTGCTGCCATATGCAAATAAGGCCTGTGCCAGCCTTCAAACATTAGCATTAGTGGGCATTTGCATAATATCAACTTTTGCCTGTGGGAAAGTAGGGCATAAGAGAGAGAGAGGGGGAGAGAGAGAGAGAGAGCAGGCAGAAAGAAAGAATTTGGAATTGAAAAGAGAGAGTGGAAATCTTTAACAACACATAGAGGGGGTATGAGGTGGCCTTTTCCTGCAAACATATCAGCCATTCAGAACAAATGTGTTTCTATCAGCCCTGAGAGTGCTCTATGTGTTAATGAGTTTGATACGTGCTAACTCTGTCACATTTGACATGATGTGCAAAAACAAGGGCAGAATCGAATGTTTTCAATGTAAAACACATGACTTTCAGAAGAGAAGCAAAGCAATACAGTACTGTACGTGCTTTACTTGTGTTTGTTTGTTTTGTTTATTTGTGTGTGAGTGTGTGTGTGTGTGTGTTGTTTATAACATGGATTTGTCTTCAGTCAGCTTCCCCCAAACAAAGCCATTCTCCAGAGATCAAAGAGCCTACCTCTAACTAGCTTCCTTGTGGATCAGGTGTTGAGATTCCAGCGTGCACCATGGATTGGATGCTCTCTGTCTCTGTTGCTCTGTCAATTTTTTTTTCTGTCTGTGTTGCAAAATTGCAGCCTGCAGTCTAGACACTTAAAAAACCTGCATAATTCCCTGCTTTTTATAATTATGTGCACATTTATTACTGATTGTTGGTGGTAATGGTAAAAGAAAAAAATAAATGCTTAATTATAAATGAGCTTATAAGCTTAAATTTACACAAGTTTATAATCTTAGCATATACTCTTAAGATTGTATTTGGTACAAATTACATTCATTGAAACATGGTGTCAGGGACCATGCCATATACCATGTATTGCACTACACAAACTATCAATGAATGGATCAGCTATTTTTAAAATATACCTCTCAGCTCTCAATTTTATGACAACAAACATTGCACATATTACCTTGCGTATATTCTTGTGTTTGTGTGTGTGTGTGTGTCCCAGCCAACTCTGAGGATACTTGTTAGGCACAGATAAATGTCTGATGCTCCCTCGGGCTCGCTTTTAGTTCGCAGAGCGTAGTTTTTCACAGTGATTGGATATCGACAGAGACATCATGCTCTATAAGTAGACCATATACACTTTCACTTTGACAAATAATTCACCTATGTAAGCACATGGGATAGTATAATGTATGGATGTCAGACTGTTTAAACATCATCAGATATACAAACTGTGCATGTCATAAGGGATAAGGTTAGACCTGGCTATATAAATTTAGCAAATGTGTTTAACATCCTGGAAAAAAATTAGGTTATAATCTTCATGTAATCATTCTTCACTGTTCTCCCGTCTCGTTTCTCATCCTGTTCATTGCTGCCACTTTCATCACTCATTCATTCATCAATTCAACAGAGTAATTGATTTTCCGTATGCAGTCTGCTTGAACATGTCCAACTGAAGGTGCCAGAGAGGAGCCTGCAACCAACAACTTTTCCCCAACACTCATCCACTCCTCAATCCCTTTTCATTGTTTCCTGGTAGCTCTTCTGCTTCTTATCAACTGTGCCCTCCTCATTTTTTTTTTTTTGTTTTTGTTCTCTTACCCATATCTTATGTCCGCATTCAGAAACTGCCTGCTGTGAAAGCTTATACAAAATCTCTTACTACACACATGCATACAGTGCACTCAGAAGGCAAACGCAGTTACAAACTTACTAACAAAAAAAGTGTGCACAGACAAGTAGTAGAAGGGATTAGATCTTATTTCTTTTTCTCTTCCAGACAGAATTGTGTTTTAAACCTACAGCAGTGCAATAAAACAAAGTTGTTCTTTTTTGAACAACTGTTATCTGTGAACTAATGTTTAGATACTACATTTGTTATAGTTCTGGCATAACTTGACAATGGGTCACACATATGAGAGCTGGAAGTAAAATATTATGTTATTCATGTAAATGCAGTTTCTCTTAAGAAACAGTGTATGTCTGCTTGCTTTTAATAAAAATGCTCAAAGATTTTATAGATGGAAAGAGTGAAAATAAGTGTTATGAGGTCCCTGCCATTTTAATCGGCAAGGCCATTTAAGGAAACAAAATGTGATGTTACAGGAGTTGGAAAAAAAGGCAGTTCTTTGCTAATGGTTTGATTGCTGCTACTGTTTCCAAGGCTAAGTCCATTATAAATTAACCCTTTTAACAAATAGATCCATTATACAGTAATAGCATATTTTTTCTTCTCCAAGCAAAGGACTGAGCACTATTTGTCCAGTGCTCTTTATGTTTCTGCAACATTAAGCAAAAACTACATGGTTTATGCTCTTAATCATGAAACCTGGTTTAGAGCATACGCTGTATAAAAGGTGTAGCTACTGTGACATCACCCATTGGTGTTGGAGTTCCCTTTGATGCTCATTTCCTTGTATTTCCTCTTTTTCCTCTTTCTCTCTTTTTTTTTAATGACTCAATGCTAAAAATACTATATGGACAAACGTACTGGGCCACACAGTCTCTCAATCTTTGAATTCAGGTGTTTTCAATCCCATTGCCACAGGTGTATAAAATAAAGCACCTAGCCATGCAGTCTGCCTTTACAAACGTTCTAAAATGTCGTTCTAAAATGCTCACTGAATTGGGGCGTGGTACTGTAAAAAGACGCCGCTGTTGTAACAACTCAGTTTCTTTCCTGCTAGATATTTCACAATCAACTGTAAGTGGTATTATTGCAAACTGGAAGTGTTTAGGAACCACAGCAACTCAGCCACAAAGTGGCACACCATGTAAAGTTTCATGGTGTAATGCTCTGTTGACTCAATAACTGAAGTGCTCCAAACCTCCTCAGGCATTACCATCACGACAAAAACTGTGCACTGGGAGCTTCATGGCATGGGTTTCCATGGCTGAGCAGCTCCTGTAGGTGTAATGTGTAGGTAGCCCAGTACTTTTTTTCAGTGTATTTAATAGTAGCTTAGTAGTTTAACAGTACTTTTCCTTTAATTTGTCATGCTTTTTGTTTAGATCAGGAATTGTGTGTAACATACAGACAAAGTTGTAAAGCTTGTATGACAATAACTGAGGCACTGAATTATGTATATAGTCCATAGATCTGTATGCTCTATTTAATTAAAACATAGGCGAAACCATTGTATAGTCATTGGAGGTATTACACTAAATACGTAAATACCCTTACTGTTTATGTTGTCTGCTAAAAACCCAATTTTCAAAAAGTTATGACATTGTAAAATGTACATAAGAACAATGCACTGATTTGCAAATCTCACAAACCCATATTTTATTCACAATAGAACATAGAAAACATATCACATGTTTAAACTTAGAAAATGTACCATTTTAAGAAAATATTGGCTAATTTTAAATTTGATGGCAGCAACATGTCTCAAAAAAGTTGGGACAGGGCCATGTTTACCACTGTGTAGCATCCCCTTTTCTTTTAACAACAGTCCCTTTGACTTACTTTTTTGTTATGTTTTGTTTCATGATGTGCCAAAAATTTTCAACTGGTGAAAGGTCTGCGACAAGCAAATTCATCACCTGGACTCTTCTACTATGAAGCCATGCTGTTGTAATTGCTGCAGTATGTGGTTTAGCATTGTCTTGCTGAAATATGCAAGGCCTTCCCTGAAAAAGATTGCATTGATGGTGTCTTGCCAATTCTGATTCTGACCTGTTGCCAGCTGACCTAATTAGTTGCAAAATGTTCCTCCAGCTGTTTCTTTTTCGTACCACTTATTTTTCCAGCCTTATGTTACCACCGTCCCAACTTTTTTGAGACGTGTTGCTGCCACCAAATTCAACATGACAGAATCATTCCTGTTTTTAATGCTGTGCCACCTGAGGGCCCAAAGATCACAGGCATCCAGTATTGATTTTCAGCCTTGTCCCTTCTGCACAGAAATTTCTCCAGATTCTAGGAATCTTATGATGATGTTATATACTGTAGATGATGAGATATTGAAAGTCTTTACAATTTTACATTGAGGAACATGGAACAACATTCCACAATTTGTAAACACAGTTTTTTGCAGATTGGTGAACCTCTGCCCATCTTTACCTCTGAGAAACTCTGCCTCTCTAAAATGCTTCTTTTATATGCAGTCATGTTACTGACCTGTTGCTGGTTAACCTTACTAAACTTACTAGTAAGTGGTTAAATTACTACCACTTACTTTTCCAATCTTTTATTGCTCCCGTCCAAACTTTTTTGAGACATGTTCCTGCCATCAAATTAAAAATAAGCTAATATTTTTGATGGGATGGTAAAACTTCTCAGTTTAAACATTTGATAGGTGTTCTGTGTTATGGGTTTATGAGATTTGCAAATCATTGCATTCTATTTTTTTAAATTTTATTTTTATTTTACAGTGTCCTAACTTTTTTTGAATTAGGGTTGTACATGGCATTATAATAGTACTGGTTGTCGAAATTTCACAAATCACGAAAGCCATTCTTGGACTATTTTTGCTGTTATTTGTGATCCTGCTGCTTCTGTGCTGGACTTTCACTGCAGCTTTTACTCCGGTCTATGCCATCAGCATGCCTCTCCAACTCTTTCTATGCTACCAGAT
Source organism: Heterochromis multidens (assembly GCA_015108495.1). NCBI lineage: Eukaryota > Metazoa > Chordata > Actinopteri > Cichliformes > Cichlidae > Heterochromis > Heterochromis multidens. The sequence continues at coordinate 26,609 of VUQS01010324.1, forward strand.
GGCATTATTTTACCATGAAAAAAAATGTCTGGCCTTATCATTTCAACATCATGCTAAATCATTTGTTTTCTTTAGTGTCACCATGCGGTTATCTAGATATATAATAAGTATATAAAAACCACTTTACAGCGCACCTGACAAGAAAAAAAAACAATTTTAGTAAACACATCAGACTTTTAATAGTAAAAAAGTATCCCTGAAGCTGAGGGTTCGACCTGAAGTCACCACCTGTACAACATTTGATTTAAATGTCAAACTGTGACTCAGTGTGTGACATTTCACTTTCTGGAAAAGTACAGATTGTGATTCGCCCTTAAGTTGTGACCAGTCCTGTCAGGAATAATAGTGATAAACATTTAATGAAGTTATCCCACATGCAAAAAATATTTTAAGATGCTTCTCCGTGAAGCTGTAGGTATTTAAAATCTTCAAACAAAAGACTGTTGTAAGCTGTAAGAAAGAAGCACCACTTCAGTTCTTAAAAGTTTTCCCAAAACCCAGGTTACAATGATTATTGGTGAGTCGTTAATAGCCCCTACCAGATATTGTGTCGTTTGCAGTTTCTGTGGTGTTTATTGCCCAAAGTTGGGGCTAAAATGTGGAAAAATAATGTTGTGTGTAGATTTTTTTTTTTTTTGTCCCTAAACTGTCTTCTTCTTTCTTTGGCATCTAGTTTGGCATGAAATTAAGAGTTCCTTTACAAATATAAATAGAAAATAAATAGGACATTGCAAGATAGGTCTACTGACAGGGTACATAAAAGATGAAAATATTTTCATCTTTTACATATTTGCAAATTGTACGTAGTTTCTACTCTATATTTAGGAGGTCAGATTGGTACTTTATGTAAAGAACCCAACCACACAACCCCAGCCCCTTGAAGAAAGTCTGGTTAAGCCCTTTTTAAAAGCGCTTTTAATTGCATGCAGCAGTAATGCATTATTCACTTCTTGGTTTCAGTTTTAGACAATACAGCTCCTTTCAGATGAGTGTCATGGCTGGGGCTGAACTTTAAGATCATGCAAGTCATTGAATAGCACAAAAATAACTGTCATGATCCAGATGGCAAATGCACTGCTTTGTGTGTGTGTGTTCTGTACAGTACATGGGTGTATGTGTTACAGAGAATCGTTTAATCCCATATAGCACGTCACATATTTTGACAGGGACTGTCCCCGCCCACAGCTTTGATTTTGTGCAAGAAAAGATAATTATTTCACCTTTCACTTGAAATTCATTATCAGAGGGAGAGGGAGAGACAGGTAAATGACAGGTAATTGCTTTTCAGAGTCAACACCATTCTTCCTCCAATATACCAGAGCAAGCAGGGAGATGTGAGGAATTGAAAAAGACCAGGTGAGAGAAGCGAGACAGAGACAGAGTGGGAAGAATGAGAAGGAAGGGCTAATTTCCATAATGAAAAGGTAATAATTTCTGGTGTTAGTGTTAGTTTCAGCCTAGTGTCTATGGCATGTCAGCTCCTTGCTCGAGGTCATTGTGTGGTACCACTCATGCATACTAAACCCACATGGCCTGTCCCTTCTCAAGAATGTCAGTTTCACCTTCCCTCTTTCCTCTCATCTTTCCAAACCCATCAGCCCCCACTTTTTTCCCCCATGTTTCCTTCTTTTTAATGCTCGATCCTAGGAACCAATATAGTAAAAACAGACAAACAAACAAAAAATACAAATGAATTATTCCCACTTGTAGAATCCTACAAAAGCTATGGAACTTAATTTCATCCAGTGCTTCCTCATACTCTCATTTTAAGACATCAATATGTGTCTCATTTGTCTTCTTACTCACAGATAAACACACAAAAACCACAATCCCCTCAACCTAGCTACATGAATGATTTAGGAGCATGCACACTGACTATCTGCCACCTGCCTTGGGCTCTGCTCAGGCCCACCTAGCGGCTGCTGGCCCTGCATGTTAATGCCCAGCGGATAGGGACTTGCATGTTAACATAAGCGGGACTCTAAGCTAGTTGACAGATTGACAAGGAGCAGACACTGTACACCTTTGCTACTGATTAAAAAAGGCTAAGTTAGGATATCAAGAAAGCTCTGCCTTGAAGTTGTTTTCACCTGTGGCCACTCACACATTCAGCAGAACTTACTGATGTAATGATTTAGTTTCTGGACACATGTTGGATTGGTACGGGCTTCCACTGAATTTCTAAGGTGTTTAGACTGGATCTGTTGCAAAGTGGTATGGAAATGTCAAGTTAGAGCAATGCATAGCAAGTATTCTAATCATAGGCAGAGAGATTTTGTTCTATTTTCACTACAGTGGTCCTTTTTTAACAAATGCTTTAGGGAAGGACTGGTGATGATAGCTACTGTTGCTATGTGATTAATGGAAACATATTTGAAGTGCACTTCCCTTTTACTAGATAAGACTTTGACTGCTTGTTTTTACTCCTAGCACTGTAAACTGTCTAATCACATGCTAAGCTGTCAGTGTTGTAATGACTAAACAGGGTACAGTTTCTGCTGTAAACAGAAAGAAGAAGTTCTTTGTGTTGGGTCACACATAGCATCAGTGAATCACAAACCATATTGCAATGGCCTTTGTGGTAGTTCTCACTACAGTAAGTGTCTCCAGAACCACATTTTGCCATGATAACACATTATCACACACAGAGATTGCTACCAGCTATGCTATTGCAGCTGTTAAATATAAACGTATTAAAGCAGACAGAGATATCTGTTTTGCATATGAGTCAAAAAATCATGAATAAAGATTTAGAAAGATTATGGAATAGGGCAAATGGTGGCCCATTTTTGTGGCTGTTTAAAGAAAATTAAATGTTTATAGGTTGAAGAGGATGTAGGTCTATGACTGCTGTGCATTACACACTGTAAAGGAAGGAAAAGCCATGAGGTGTTTTACAATATTGATGTTGAATAACATGATGCCCTTGGTGATTAAAAGTAACTGGTCCGTTAGGTCACAAGAAATAAAAGTTTTAGAAAGCCTACTTACTGTGTAAATGTTGTACCTAGCTGCTTTCAGTGAAATAAATAAATAGAATTATTTAAGCTATTTTAAATCAGCTTGCAATGCTTCTTGGTACACATAATTATAAATTGCGAGTTAATTATCTAATTTAGGAGTCTGAGTGGATGATGAGCTTTTGAGTCTTAAGTAATCTTCTAACAGGTTCTTACTAGCATATATTTTTAACTTTTTATGTATGTCATTTTGCAGCAGAATTGTTCTTTTTCTTTATTTCCATACCCAGTCAGTGTCTGTGGAGCGAGTGTCTCGGCTTAGGCAGCAAAGGAAGGTAATTGAAATTCATTATATGTGTATGGTCACTTTCTCCCCATTAATTTTTGTTTCCAACTCACTTGCTTTTCTAAATAGACTCCATTCTTTCTCAATATAAAAACATGTGCTTGAAGAATTTTAATGTCTAACTTGCAGCCAATTTTAAGAGGTTGAATACATCACAGGTTTAGAGAAGACTGTTCCTGAATTTTAATTGGCATTTTTATTAATCAAGCTGACATAATTCTAAAGGGTTTGTTGAATTTGCATGAGAATCAGCCCTTCTCTATGATAAATGTGTATTTGGTTATGCAGGCTCAAGTACAATATGATCTGTTTATATTTTAGTTATAACTGTTATACAAAAAAAAAAAAAATCTGTGTAAAACTAACTGCCGGGCCAGTTCTAGTTTTAAGGCACAGAATACCTCAGTGCTAGGGAACGTGGAAACCCACCCCACTATTTAAGGTGTTGCTATTTGATTTATGCATGTATGTGTTCTCTAGGTGAGATTTTGGTCTCTGTATAACTGTGTAACAGGATTAACCCAGCTGGGTTGCATATCTCTTTTCACTATCTCCCACTGGCAATGCAGAGTGCATCAAGCTGAGGAGGCTGTCAGTGGGTGGGCGACATATTCTCCACAACTAGAGGGGGATTTTATAGAGTTTGGCAACCGGCACAATAGGATACAGGGAGGCAGCTCCCCTTCTATCCACCTCCCTTCACCGTATGGGCTTGTCACTACTAAAAGGGGAACAAAGGCGAGAGCAGCTAAGGGATTTGATTGTTCTTGTTTGGAGGAGAAATGTGTTGTATACATGTTGGTAGCGTTTTCAGCAGGTTGTTCTGCAACATCCTAAACATGGGTTTATGCTAAAGGTGTGCAGGGAGTTGGATAGCTCATCTTCCAGATAATCAACTCCTAGATATTCTCAGTGGTGAATGTGGGTGAGAAATATGTTGTCTCTGTATCTTAAAGCAGACAGGCATGATTGCTTATTCAGACAGAGGCCCAACCCACTGTCTCTCTTAAATAAACACATAATACTTTGTGATGGACTACTCTACAAATCATATATGCAAGCAGTCTGTAAATGGGAAATGACTGCAGTCAGCATCCACACAGTCCAACTTCCCCACCAGCTCTGGCCGTAAAGATACCCAGTGAATGATTTTGAAAAATCAAAGGGTTAATGGGTGGAGAGGAAGTGTGGTGTAAGTAATTAGGCAAGAGAAAAACTGAGACACACAGAATCTTAAAGCACCCACGCCACACACAGCTCTGTTGAGGTGGAGGACTTTTGCCAGAATCCTATGAAGTGGACATTAGTGTGGTGGAGGATCATGGTGGTCACAAGCCATTTCAGTTTGAGCTGTTGATTCCAGTCCTAGTCTTGCCCAAAGCCGGAGCTCTCTGAGCTGGGGCAATGCAAGTGCTGCCATCTGCAACATCACTAAGCCATATTTGGATCTTAAGGGAAAGAATGCACTCCAACCATCAAAATTAGTCTGAACCATTGATTGCGCCAAAACTGAAAGTAGAATGCTGCTGTTAAAAAATAGCACAAGCTTGTGAAAAGGATACATCTCAGTCAGGATATACTAAAAGTAAAAAAAGTCTCAAACAGTTCACTATATGTTAGCATTGGCCTGCAAAAGCTGTGCGTATATTCATTTTCAGCCCCTGAAATACAGAGTTTGAAAAACTTCACATTCCCATCCATCCATCCATCCATCCATCCATCTTCTTCTGCTTATCCAATTCAGGGTCACGGGGGGGCTGGAGCCTATCCCAGCTACCATAGGATGAGAGGCAGGGTACAACCCGGACAGTCTGTCGCAGGGCTAACACAGACAACCATTTCACAGTTCCATCATTATTCATTTTCATCCCAAAAAACACATGCAGTATTTCTTGAAAAGGCTGTTTTTGACTCTTAGTTGGACAAAACATTACTTTTAATTAACTCATGGGAATACAACAACTGAATTATTAATAGTAAAAACAATGTGTTGCAGCCCTACACTACATGCACGACAATGTATGAGGCCATTGCCTAGGAAGATCAGAGACTGTAAACTTCACCCTTTAAGCAGAATATGTAAAATGGTGTGACATCTAGGGGCGTAACATTTTGCCTTATTTGACAACCACTTTTTCTTTACATAACTTGGTTGCAAGCATGTACAGATCACACTGTGTAAGAAACAGGGAGAAAAAAAAATATTCCCAGTGTTTTTCTGTTGCCAACTGAGGCATGTATAAATATTGTACTTGTAACAATAAGTGGAAGAGACAGAAGTTGAGAGTGTGCCTCCTCTCCTCTCCTCTCCTCTCCTCTCCTCTCCTCTCCTCTCCTCAGCTCAATTGAAGTCTATTGTAGTTTGCACAAGTGATGTTTGCATACTGCAGGGAAAGAGCTATTTCCTTTGTCTGATGCCAAATCTGTGTTTTTGTAAACTTTAAGCACAAAGAAGGGGGCATGGCAAAAGTAACTGTGCTGTATATACAATCATATATGTGTGTGTATGTATAATTTCCTATATTTTTAGTTTCTGAACATTCAACACAGTTGGACCTTGCTTGTGGTCATTATACAATCTAGTGTTCATGTATTAACCCCTTGCTCCCCTTGGATACACTGCAGAATATTCAGTCACATTAAGCTCCCTCAAGCCAGTCAAGTGTTGTTGACAGGTTTGCTGTAGATTTCACAACTTGATCATTGTAGCTCAATAGTGTTGGACACTGGCTATTCCTTTGAGCATTTAAAAGCCAGTACATAAGGCCACACTGGAGTTATTCTAGTGGGTTAGGCAATAGTTACAAATTAATGGCTGTGAATGGTGTTAAAGCAGGCTGAGTGACTCTTGTTGGACATGGGGATTTGAAAGCCAGCATGTTGTCTCCAGTGGCGGATGCGTTCAAAGCTCACTAGCTGCAGGCTTTACCTCTCCACAGGGAACTTTATGGAAAAAAGCACACAGACATACCACCACTGAATATTTTTAACAAAAATGTTTTGCACTTTATAATGCACACAAGCCACTCTGCTATGCTGAATTATAATATTTAAATGGTTGCATGTTTAGGGTCATATCTTGAACATGCTGTATTTGTCAAAGTTTTTAGTGTGCATAAAACATTTTTAAAAATGTATTTCCTTGTGCATGTATACCACATCTCAATTTGTGTACAACATAATCTAGTTGCAATTAACAGCACTCATGCAGTATAAAACTGTGAAAGTATGTGTACTTTAACGTTAGAGGCGATCTTACTATGTGTGTGTGGGTCCAGCATTGTGCTGGGAGTTGGGTAATCACTCTGCCAGTTGGTGGACAGACAGAGTGGCTTGCAGGGCACTCAGGGGACACCAGACACTTTGCCTCCCCTGTGTCAGTGATGAGGGACAGATAACACCACAGGAGGCCAGCTGACACATGGGTCACTCCGAGAGAGTCTGAACCTCATCTGGCCTCTTTGTTTCACTTTCCAGTTCTTAATGCTCCCCCTGGACATGTTGTGAATGCCATTTCTATGAAGTGTTGTGTTGCATTAGGCTAAGCCTTCATTCTAAAACTTGATTTACATTAATGTTGACAGCTCATGCAATACTTGGGCACATTGTCTATATGATAGGTGAGGTTCTACTTTATTGGGTCCCTTATAATTGCATTTGATAACTAAGGGCTTTTGTTTGTGTTGATGCTAGCACTGATTGTGATGTAGAACTGTATATCCTGGGATAACTGGCACTAAATTTTCTGTAACTATGCATATATTTTGTTTGATGAAATGGGCCTTGACTAAAAGACAGCTGATAATAATAGCATCCTTGGCAGGGTTGAACCTGTGAGTTGTTGATGGCACATCATCGCTAGCAACAGCTCTCTTTATTTCACATGCGGTTCCAAACATTTGCTGCCTCAAACCTATGTTATTGTTAATCATGGATGAAACAGTGATGCTAAAAAGAGGTGCAGCCTTGATTGGAGCAGATGTGACATGTTTGTCAAATGACCTACTTCTGTCCCTATTATGAATTAAAATTGTATGATGGCGACTGGAGCGACTAGTAAATGTTGCATGTGGGGGTGGGGCCAAGTGTGTGAGTGGAGAGGGAAAAACAAAGGTTACATGGGAGTAAATGTGCATTTAGTTTTATGTGCATGCAGTGCCTATGTGAATAAATGTGTAAATAATACATTCAAGTTCATGTATCATACAGAGATTGCATTAGCGTTGAGAATCAGCACAAACGCAAACAGGCATACTGACCCACACACCACCCCCAAAGCCTGAGTGTTAATGGCTCTTTAATTGGTTGAGTGTTTACAGGGAGCTAGCTGTAGACAGATGTTATCTGGCCCTACTCTCTGTAGGAGGTGAGAGTGGGGCTCTAATGGTCTGCGCATATGGAACCAATACTTGGACCTGGGGTGGAGACGTAGCCTGCTGATCTGGCCCTTTAGCTACTTAGCTTCTGAATTAGGGAGTGTGGGAAGAAAGTTGACTGAAGGAAGATTAATTTTCACATTTTGTACCAGGCCCTGTTGTGCCAACATCAGCAAACTGCATGTCCACTGCTTGTAGTAACAGTACTTTTGCCCTTATGGACAAACATAGGCTTTGAGTGGGATGCAGTTTTTTGATAAATGGACACTGGCTTCACTCAGGAAAAGCTGTTTGTCTGTCTTGGCCCCAAGTCTTGTTTCTCTTTCTTAGTGAATCCTTTCCCCCCGATCTTCCCGTTCTTTGTCTTCTTCCTTTCTCTCCATCTTGTTTGCTCCTCTGGCTCAGTGAGGCACAACTGTGTGTCGTGAGAGATCATATCCTCTTGACCTTGCTCCAGAACTTCTGATATATTTCATCTTTTCATCGATTTTTCTACCCTCTGCCATTTTTTTTTTTATCGCCCACTCCCTCCCTTCCATTGCCATTTTTCTTCCTCTCCACAAAATCATTTTCATCTCTCATCCCATACAAACATACTAACAGAATTTCTATTAGTCAGAGAAAAAGAATGGAAAAAGCAAGAGAGTAAGGGGATGGTACAAGATTGCATTTTCCATCAGAGTGAACTTTGAGAAAATGTCCACAAACAAATAGCAAAATACAGGTATGCTAGAGAAGTAAAGATGAGAAAAGAGGTGGAAAGGAAAATCAATATACTCATGTGCATGGATGTGTGCGCACTGCCACACACACACACACACACACACACACACACACACACACGTACACAATAAGGTTTTTTTTTAAGGTTAGGCTCTACTTACAAAACAGCCATTTACCTCCATTCAATAACAGCAGCACTTGACTTGAAGGTTTCTCTAAACACTTAGATGTCACTATCTGTGAGATGAAAAAAGACACAAAGCAAGTTATTTTACCAAGTGACTTTTTGACCTTGATACCCCTGCTAATGTGTTTTGACTAACACAGTGTGTCCCATTAGCATCCATGCTGTTGGGGGACACAAGATCAGCCACCGTATGGTATAATGGCCAGGGTTCAGGGTTATTGTTACGCAGGCAGCACAGCCATCATGTTTACTGTCGATGGAGATGACTTGGCTCATGACCTGCTGCCCTGTTGCATATGGGTCCTCCCAGTGAAATGGCTCTATGTCGTTTTGAGCATCCATCCTGAGCTGTCATTCAAATCCTTTCATCAGCTGTTATTGCTGTGCTTTATGGCTTGTTTGGGATGAGAAGTCACACAAAAAAAAAATAGGATGAAAAATGGCGAAACAAGAGACGTCTCACAGAGGAATACAATAGCCAGGCTATTTCCTGTCATATCACTTCATCCTTCTCCTTCATTGCTTAATTGACAAACGGAAATGCACATCCCTGCAGTGAACAGCTCCCAGAGAGCAGTACCTTGAATGAGTCAACTTTTCTGGGGAGAAAAGTACAGACTAGCAACAGCAAGAACAGACTCCCAATTGATTTGTCAGCTCAGTTCAAAACAGGGTTATGTAATATCTTCCTCCATCTTTGTCATGGTTATAACTGTTCTCTCAATTTAGCCATCAACAAAATTTGGTTTGTGTGTTTGCACATGCAAGGGCTTATGTAATCAGATGAACTCATGCACTGCCAGATATGCTTATTATTAATGAGACAGAGATTTGGACTGTTATCTATATTAATAATGTTTCCATTAAGTTAAAATTAAAATTCTGTGCTTACATAATTCTCTGTCATTATTTTCTAACAAAAATGTCTTCATTGTGTTCTTACTTTTTTCCCTCTCCTTTTTGTCTGCTGGTTGTGTTTGTTTTCCTGCAACAAACAAAGACAGTGGGTTCAGCTCAGTGTCAGTCAGCCATTAATTTTACACAGTCCCCATTTAAGTATATAGCCAAATATACAAGGTTGATTTCTTGTTTTTTTTTTTTTTGTTCTTTTCTTCTCCCCGTCTGTCTCCTTTGCAGCTTTGTCTCTGTGTCCCCCTGCAGAATGGTTAGCATGCTTTCCAGTCTTTTCTTCTAACTGTACACAGCAGATTATCTTATTGGGTCCCCTGATGGTCAGTGCAGATGTTTGGCCAATCCTCTGAAAATGTAAAGACTAAATCAATATTGTGCCATTTTCTTTCTATGCCTCATATACCCCTTTAATCATCTTGTTATAAAGTAATTCAGATTAGTTTTAATCTGTTTCATCTGAAACACAGTGTGAAGCATATTAACTTAAATTCTGACCCAGACTGAAACTAGCTTTTTTTTCCTGTGCTATCTTTTGCTTAGTCAGTCCTATATCAGAAAGTTGTGAACCCCTGTTTAAATAGGGAGAGACAACAGAGTAGAGGTTTTCCTTTTCTGTTAAGATAAGGGAGAGCGAATGTTTTGACTGCAGGCTACATCCCAGTGGCAGTGAAAATAACTGATATATAGCATATTGGAAAAATATCTCACAGTATCTGAATACTTTTGAGGCAAAAGTTGATCATCAGTATTTGTGCATTTTTATCTTAGACTCTTGTACAGGTACCACAGCTAGAGTTCAACAGTTTTCAGTGGATGTCTACATTATTTTTCTGTTGCTGATGACAAAATTAATACATTCTCTGTTCAGCAAGCCAGCTTTATGTGTTTATTAGACCAGTTAAAGCAAAGAGGAGGTCCACGGATATACTGCATAAATCACACTGAAAATTTCAGCTGTCAAATTACCTTCACAAATGTAATTTTGTTTCTTCATAATGAAAGAGTTCAGTTATATCCAAGCTGTTCTGTTACCTGTGTTTGCAGTTGGTTATATTTGCTTGAATTTAATACAACTATTCTTGTTACAACTGATAAAATAAGCTGTATCTGAATCTCAGAAGTAATAGGTTTCATAGTATTTTAGTATTTGGTATGCCTACCTTTTCCATTCAAGGTTGGTACAAAACCTGAAAATCTGTGTTTATCCAGTATGATCTGATGATGTTCCAAAGAAATGCTTGGCTTTCTCAGTTTTCATCCACTCTGTGGCTGGACTAATATGGTATCATTCTAACAATTCAATTAAAGTTATTTATATAGCGCCAAATCACAACAACAGTTGCCTCAAGGCACTTTATATGGACTGATAAATGGTAAATGGACTGATTCTTATATAGCACTTTTCTACTCTACCTGAACACTCAAAGCGCTGTATACAACATGCCTCATTCACCCATTCACAACCATTCATACAAGCACTTTTTCCTATGCTTTTTTCTGCTGAAGTGCTTTCTATCTAACATTCACAAACATTCATACTCCAATGGATGCATCAGAGAGCAACTTGGGGTTAGTATCTTGCCCAAGGATATTTGGCATGCAGACTGGAGCAGTCAGGGATCAAACCACCAACCTTCCGATTAGTAGATGACCTGCTCTACCTCCCGAGGTACAGCCACCCGATATTGTAAAGTAAAGACCCTACAATAATACAGAAAAACCCCAACAATCAGATGATCCCCAATGAGCAAGCACTTGGCGACAGTGGGAAGGAAAAACTCCCTTTTAACAGGAAGAAACCTCCGGCAGAACCAGGCTCAGCCATCTGCTGCGACCGGTTGGGGGTGAGGGGAGGAACACAGGACAAAAGACATTAGTAATGTCCAATAATGAATTGCACCTTAATAGTGGATATGTTATAACTGGTTTTACTATACGGTAAGAAGAGTAAGTGTGATTTATTTTGGTTTTGTTTTTCCAGTTACCTTAACTCTACTGCAGGATTTTCTATCAGGATATATTGATCCTTATAAAGGGATATAGAAAGTTGTGCTTACTAAAACTATGTATTCTCAGATTTTTTTTAAATATTAGCTTCACTGAGTTCATACAGTTACAAAAAGCTGGGATTCCTAATATAATTGGTACCGTATACAGTATGTGTCCTTAGTTTTCTTTTGAGTAACGGTCTGCAATGAGCAATGGGGTACACTCTTGAGCTGGAATTAAAGTAAAACAAAGTCAGTCATGTTCTATAGATATTAGTATAAATGTAAGCCTAATTTGTGGCCTAAGTTGGAAATTGAATTGAAATACATCATGGAAATTTGCTTGCATTTTTTTTCTGCAAATCATACTGTACTGTACCTTATTTTGAATCTCTAAATGTTTGCACCAGTTTGCACTTCCTATGGGAATTCTGTCTCGTGCATTACCTTCTCTGTGTCAGGTCTACAGCCTTACCTAACCCTGTCTATCTCATCAGAGAGAGTGGGGGAAGCATGACCTCTGTGTATTTTCATGGTTGACTGGAAAAAACCTGAGTCTACCAGTCCCAGTGGAGAAGGAGAGGATTGTAGAGTGCAGTATATGACATTCTTTTCCCTGTGTGCTCATGGTTGGCCTCTTGTGGACAATCAGTTCCAAAGCTGACATTTCCACACAACTTACTCTGCTCACAGAAAGAGAAAAAACTAAAGTGAGTGGGTGTGTGGGGAAAGAAATCTGACTTGCATTAAGTTACATCTTAAGTTTAAGAAAAGATCAAAAAGTCTTTTGCTGAGTAATGGCATGTACAAGGTTTTCTACCAGAAAAATCTACTTCTGAGTATGATTGTGTTATGTACTGCTGTTGTCACATGGGATACTATGGACTCATTGTGGGTAATGTTGCTTTACTATTCCCCAGCTCTTACAACAGTTAAAACTGTTTACATTGTATCTGTTTTTATTGAGCTGAATTTAGTGAAGACAGGAGTGTTTATGTGTACTTCTCCTCACTTTTCCTGTCTAAAATTCCAGTATGTCTTCACAAGGATAGATGTGCAATTGTGGAAAGTGGGGGTATTTTGACTGGGCTTGAAAATGCATTTAGTCAATGATTCTTCTCACAATGATTTAAGTACAAATGTGTTTATGTTTACAGGCAGTGTTAAAATGCAGTGTCTTCACAGGAAACAGTGCTGCATTTAGACTTTTCACACTGTTATCTGCTCTGAATGCCTAACTGCCTTTTACACACTTTATTGTGTATGGTGTGTCTTTGGCTCTGATCCCCCTCTCCCTCTTCTTGTCTCTTTCTCTCTTAGGTGAGTACCAGAATCCTGGATAGCCATGAGAAGGACTGGTTTGCTCGTCACAGTATGCAGTCTTTTTATATTAAGCTCTGTTTGCTTCTTAAATCCGCTCTGTAAATTTACTGTGATTCTTGATGGCATCTACACTTCGTTGAGAAATGGCTGATTATAGTTGCGGGCGCTACAATAGATAATCATTAGCCATATGCACTGTGCACTGGCATCGTTCAAGATTTAGAGTGCTGTCCATGGTGCTGAAAACAAATCTATTGCTGCCAATACATTTGCGCTCAGTTGTGTAATAGGTCTATTGTGTGTGCAAGAATCTGTGGGAGCATGTGGCAGTGTGTACCCGTCCATCTTTACAGCATGTGTGTGTATGTATTGGTATGTGTGCATGGCTCCATTATCTTTGCGTCTGAACAGTTTTCCCGTCCCATGCATCATCCACCCCCGTCTGTCTCCATGTCAGCCCTGATAACAGCTCCTATTGCCCACAGAGATGACTAATCAATAACACACAACCATGGGAACAACAGCTTGCTCTCTACACAGACATGCAAGCACACGCACATAAAGCGGAAGTATTGGCTCACTGTCCGCCGCAAACATTGCTGACATGACTGCTGTAAACTGACAAAGAATCTGTTGTTTTCTGATTTTGGGATATCTAGAATGCTCACACTTCCACAACACCACCCACTGCTATCAACACTGCTCCTGCAGCTAAACCACACCTTCACATAAAAAATGCAGAAAGTGTGTGCTCACACACCCACACACACACACACACACACACACGCACGCACAGGCACACACACACACACACACACACACAATTTGTCAAAAGACCCAGAGTCAGTGATGCTTTATCAGCCTTTATCACTATGTGGTTCAGGATGTTTCTTCTTACAAAGAATCTTCAGTTTCCTTCTTCTTGCATCACTATTGGTTCTCTTCCCTTCTTATCTATTCATGTTCCCCACTTTAATGCTCTTCCAGTTCAAGGCCTGTCAACTTCCGTGGAAACGAAATCAGTGCCTCAGCTGAGTGAAACTGCTTACTGATTTTACTTGATTCAATGCCCCTTACCTTCAATGAGTATCTCAGTCAGCCTCAGTGGAATAACATAGAACAGATGACAATAAATGCATAAAAGCCTTGAAAGGTACCAACAAAGCACTTTATGTCCTTCCCCATTCTTTTTTATTCTATTTTCTTCCACCTTTCAGTGTGTTGTAATTCCCATAGACAGACTGGCCTGTTTAAAACCTTGTCTGCTGTCCTGCCCCCCACCCCGAGGTGCCATTCTGACCCAATAACTCCTTCATTCCTCTCTCATGCTTCATTCAC
>VUQS01010324.1:40809-53243 GCA_015108495.1 Heterochromis multidens
TCTGTTGCTTACTCTCTCTCCCTCCGGTGGCCAGAATGCTGTAATTGAGTTTTTTATTCAAGTCAATTAAAAGTGCAGGCCCAGTCAGAGACAAAACAAGTCTGCACAGTTGCTTTTTTCCTCAGGCTGCCTCATTTTTTATTCAGTCCACTCTTTATATCACTCAGTAGCTAAGAAAGCACGGGGTGTGTACTTTCATTTCATATGTGTCATTAAACTGTTTTGACATTGTTTACAATGTAATTTATCTTTCTGTATGACGCCTCCCCTTCTCTCAAAAGAAATCCTATTTAAATGGTAATTCAAACTTCCATTAAGTTGGGGCCTTTGTGAATGCCATACAGAAGTTGCTCTATTCCTCCCTTCTGCCTCAGCAGCCATCTGAGGCATGATTGTTTACTCCCAAAAAGCCAAATATTCATCAACGTGAAACACCAGCAATGTTGTCTTCAGTTGATAATGCTTTCCTGTTCTCATTTAGCATCATATTTTCTTTAGCCACTGAAGTGATGAATAATGGTGCCAAGTTCATAGGGATCATCTGAGATGATAGAGCATCATAACTATGTGTCATCTGCCGAGGCATAATAACTTTGTAATCAGAGAGAAGGTTCACCAAGGTTTGAATGAGCTGGTCCACTTCAGACTCTGAGTCGAGTATTGGGTGCAAATTGATATGCAGATGTTGACACAAACGGCACTGCATATCACAACTTAAATAATTTCTCTCCCTCGTTTACTGAATTGTAATTGTGCAATGCGGAGATAGTGAAAGTGAAGGTAATGCTTTTCATATGCAAATGAGGAATGAAATGAGAGATTTGCAGCATTCATTAAAGAAAAGCAAGGAGATTTATGGTGGCTGTGCGGCTAATTTTCTTTAAATGCTTTAATCAGCGAACCATTTGGAAGGCACAACTCTAAAATGGAACTTGTCCTCTTCATAACCACATGCATGCTTGCCCACATATGCTGCTTGCAGTATATTCTTGTTTTAGCAAAGTTGTAAGGTTGAAGTAGTAAGCAGTTAACACTTTATAATAACCATCATTAATAAATGGTAAATTAATAGGTAATTACTCTTTATTTTATAGCTTTTTAGTGTTAACAAGCAATGAAATTATAATTGATAATGTTTACTAAGTGGTTAATAATTAGCTTGTAGAACTTTGGTTGTTTTAAAGACTTTATTTTGTTAAAGCCTTTTTCAATTTAGTTTCTCTTGTTGGTTGGTTGGATTTAGCCACCAACACTACTTACTTAAACTTAGGTTTAGAATTTAATTGAAATGTGGTTTGGATTAACATAGTGAGGAGTGAGATATTGTCGTGACACACATCACAGGACCGACCCTAAAAACACCTTGTGTGTGTCTCTGCAGCAGCAGACAAAATGGCCTTGACAAAATGGAAGTATTTGATGCTTTGGGATTTTTTGTAGTCAATTACTAAAACATCAGAATGTAATTGCTACCGTCTTTTATCAGAAGTGACATGATAAAATGCATTTATAATGGTTATTATAAAGTGTTACCAGAAAGTTGATATATTCATATCTAGTTTCCAAGTCAACTGTCCAAAAGCAGTTCAGTCAGACAACTCCAATTTTAACTGATTTATGCAAGCAGAATTTAATTGGTCTGGCATCCATGGTATGACCCTATCAGTCTTTGCAACTATCTTACATATAAAAAATCAGTAAGTGATGAGTCAGTATCTCCCCAGAGGCTACAGGTTGATGCCAGGGTAATGGAAGGGTTGAAACAGCAGGCAGCAATGCAGGGCAGCATGACACTGATGTGTCAGAGTGAGAGATGGGAAATTTTGAAGCTTAAATAGACCACTGAATTAGGAGGCTGTTTGGCATATGACGTGACGAGAGTTGCGTATGTTTGACGCAGTTTAGCAGTTTAGAGTTGAGAGCTTCAAGAAGCTCACATGCCTTGCTCCATTTTTGCGCTACGTTTCATTAAGAAACTAAATTTAATATATTCTCTCTTTTTTTTCTTTTTAAAAGCCATTTTAGTTGGAGAATAGTTATTAGGGTTATTATGTCATATCTGATTATGAATAGAGGCATATTTTATGAAAAGTTGAAGTCATGCTATTTTTTTTTCCACCTTAATCGACAGGACACAGAATCTAAGGTTCTTTTGAAATTAATAATTTTCTGCCATGAGGGTTTGTTGACATTGCCAAGGCTCAACTTGAGCCCTCGTATTATGATCCCCAAACCTGTAACAGCCGTCTGTAACATTCTGTGCTCTCAAGAAATCATGGTAGGTCAGAATCCTTTCAGCCAAGGGATCACTGTTGAAGGTATTAAATTGATATTAGAGAATAATAACATGACATGATGGATATGAGATTGCTGTTGTCACAGTGTATTTTGTGATGTGCAATCTTTTTTGATTTTGTTTTTGTGTGTTCACTTACCAAGAAATGAACAATCTCTAATTTTTATAGTAGTTTTATTTTAATGGAGAGAGACAGAATATCAACCAAAAATCCAGAACAAACACATTACATAAAAGTTAGAAACTGATTTTCATGTCATTGAGTGAAATAAATATTTGATCCCCTACAACAAAGCCAGAATTCTGGTTCCCACAGATTACAGTCAATAAATCAATTACAGATACTCTTAATCTCAACTGGTTATGTGTATAAAGCACACCTGTCCACAGAATCAGTTTCTTCCATTCCAACCTCTCCACCACCATGGGCAAGACCAAAGAGCTGTCAAAGGATGTCAGGGACAAGATTTTAGACCTGCAGAAGGCTGGAAGATCTGAGGTTCAAGACCATCAGCAAGAAGCTTGGTGAGAAGGTGACAACTGTTGGTGTGATTATTCAGAAATAAAAGCAATACAAAATGACCATCAGTCGCCCTCGGTCTGGAGCTCCATGCAAGATCTTGCCTCATGGGGTGAGGGTGAATATGAGGAAGGTGATGGATCAGCCCAAAACTACACAGGAGAAGCTTGTTAATGATCTGAAGGCAGTTAGGACCACAGTCACCAAGAACACCATTGGTAACACACTATGCCGTAATGGATTGAAATCTTGCAGCACCTGCAAGGTCCCCCTGCTCAAGAAGGCACATGTGCAGGCCCGTCTTAGGTTTGCCAGTAAACATCTAAATAATTCATAAAAGGCTTGGGAGAAAGTGCTGTGGTTAGATGAAACCAAAATCGAGCTCTTTGCCATCAACTCAACTCAACTCGCCGAGTTTGGAGGAAGAGAAATGCTGAGTATGACCCAAAGAACAGCATCCCTACAGTCAAGCACGGAGGTGGAAACATTATGTTTTGGGGATTTTTTTCTGCTAAGGGTACAGGACAACTTCACCGCAATGGACATGGGCCAATGGATGGGGCCATGTACCATAAAATCTTGAACAAGAACCTCCTTCCCTCAGCCAGAAGACTGAAGATGGATCGTGGATGGGTCTTCCAGCATGACAATGACCCAAAACATACCGCCAAGGCAACAAAGGAGTGGCTAAAGAAGAACCACATTAAGGTCACGGAGTGGCCGACCCAGTCTTCAGACCTCAATCCTACAGAAAATCTGTGGAGGGAGCTGAAGCTTCGAGTTGCCAAGCGACAGCCATGAAACCTAAAGGATTTAGTGTTTCTGTAAAGAGAAGTGGGCTAAAATCCCTCCTGAGATGTGTGCAAACCTACAAGAAACATCTTACTGATATGCTTACCAACAAGGGTTTCTCCACCAAGTACTAAGTCATATTTTGCTTGAGGATCAAATACTCATTTCACCCAATGACATGGAAATAATTGTAAACTTTTGTGTAATGTTTTTTTTTTTTGGGGGGGGGATTTTTGGTTGGTATTCTGTTTCTCTCCATTAAAACAAAACTACCATAAAAATTAGCGACTGTTCATTTCTTTATAACTTACAAATTCAGCAGGGGATCAAATAATTATTCCCTCCACTAAATATGCATGCATGCCAGTGTCGTTACATGACTGCAGTTTTTTTATATATATTTTCTTTTTGGCTGTTTTAAAAGCATCCTGTTTCACTGTTATATGATGAAAATTAATGAGTTTTGCAGTATTCGTCACTTATCTGTATGGCTATGTGGGAAAGTGAACACTGACTGTTTCACTTAATAGATGATTTACAGAGGCAAACCCAGCTTACCTTGATGTGTGAACATTTACAGCTATGGTCTATGTGCTCTTTGTTAGCTGCCCCGAAGCTTACACAGCTGTTGGCCTTTTCACAGCTGTTGGCCTTTTCATTATTTACAGTAGTTTTGCAAGGAAGTAGTGTAAATACCATGAAAAACTGAGAGAAGATAATTGACGCTGTCTGTACACTGCAGAGGAGTATGTGTCTGTTCAATCAATACCTGTATAAATACTGACTTAAATGATTCAGCTGTAAGAAATGGGGTTAATAGCATGTGGTGCAGCCTTAACCAGAGCTGACTGTGAGATCATTTTGAGCTAACAAAATGCATTTCCAGAGCACAAATCAACTAGTGTTGCCTCCTTTTTTCCTGAGCAAAATTCATTACCTTTTTTCTACACTTGCTAGATGAGTTGAAATGTTTGGTTGCAAACCACTGCATTAGATCAACAGAGAAATGTTGATTTTTAGATGGTAGGGCATCTGGTCAGTTTGAAGTTATTTCTTGTAGTTGGATGATTGGGGAGAAGGTCTTCTTGATTTAAAATGCTAAATCTTTTTCTTGTCTTGTTACACACACACACAAACTCACATACACACACACACACACACACACACACACACACACACACACACACACACACACACACACTGGCAATAGAACATTTAATTCGGGTAGCTGGTTTTTGATGTACCTGATGATGTGTAGCTTCTGGGTTCTCAGGGTAATCATTTATTAGGCGGTACATTCAAATTAGGTTTTGATTGCAAGCCAAAAATATGTTCTAGAACAAAAGGTTTCTATATTACATCCTGTTTCATGCTAAATACCCTTGCACTCATTTTAATTGCTCTGAATGAGAACATCAGCAAAATAATAATAATGTTTATGGGCATATCTCTTCCCAACAAAAACAACATTCATGAGGGAAGTTGCATGCTGGAGTGATTTCAAATTATTGGGATCATAACATTCCAGACCTAAGATACAAAAAAGACAAATAGGAAGAATAAAGGCACACTCCAGACAGTTTTCAGGAAGACTAAAAGCACAAACAAGGATTGAATCACTGTATCCTCTTTACACTCTAAAGTGCCGAACGGTTAAGTATAATCAGATAACAAATGTGGCATAACATTAAAATATTATCCAGTTTCATTCCAAAATTTACACTAGTTGGATTGTTTCTTCTCAACTGAAGAAACAGTCCAAATAGTGAAGATTAGACAGATGGCATGTTAAAGGCCAAACCAAACCCTGCTGCTGTCAAATCCACATTATTATTTAAACTTTTCTGTTAAACAGTTTATCTGCCCTGGACTTATATGGAAGGGAAGCACTATTGAAAGTTTTGAGGTCCAAATGTATATAATTCTTTAATTGATCAAAACCTTCACTCATGATTTCCTCAGTGAAGACTTTAAGACTTCCATGTGATGTGGGGTTGTTACTGTTGTTACATATAGTAGTATAGTGTGTTGATTTTGTAGATGAATTAATTCTGTATCTATCTATCTGCACTGTATGGGGGTTCAGTCTTCCTATTTCCGCCACCTTTTTTTCAAATCTCTGTTTCCATGGTTACTAAGGACTGTAAAAGGCAGGTAGACGATGGATATACACTTTCAGTCTCTCTACTGTTTGGACTCACCAGTTACAAGTGCCATGCTTAAATTGTCCTATCTGAATTGTCAACCATTTAAATGATCTGAAGATAAAAATGTATGTATGTGAGGTTTCTAATGTGTTTTCATGGTCAAAACAAGAACACAGTCAGGTCTCGTTTTCTTCGTCTCTTTGGCCTGTTTTTGTTCAGCCTATTTTTAATGTGTGTCAAGATTTTAAAAAAGGTCATTCTACAAGCACTGCAGCAATACATCAGATTGGTGAGGCCAATTTGTATTTATAGGGCATTCACAAGCTGTCAGAGCGCCAGCTACTGTAAACAACAGACAAGACATGCATGAATGTTCGGGTTAGTTTCACAGCTAGATAAAAAGGTGAACAGTTTCAGGTTTGTTAATTTAATGTTTTCTGCTGAACTGGTGGGATAAAAAGCCCAATTTTTAATTGTTATTTAAAGGTGTGTCCAAACTTTTGACTGGTACTGTATGCTTTGTAGTGACTTTTTAAAGGTTGTCACCAGATATTGTTTTGTGATGGTAATGTTAACAAAATAAAATTGTAACAGAAAATAAAGATTTTGTGCAAATCAAAATAGTTTTTAGCAATAGAAATAGTGAACCGGGAAGAATTATCAATTTTGAGAATAATCTTTTCAGTAGAATACTATAAGTCTTAGCATATAATATATAATATAGTTATAGCTATAATATAGTTATAATAACGGTGTATTTTTTTTTTACTACAGTGAAAGAGTTGGTGTGTTTGAAAGCTTCAAATATGTCTTTTTGGAGGCTTTGACTTCATTTGTAACTGTTGTTCTTTGTCTGTCTTTAATTCAAGGTGATGTTAAGAGTTTCTATGATGGATGGAGAGAATATTTTAATGCCCTTTTGTTCAAGCATGGTGTCTGCTTTAAATCTATACCAAGCGTCTCTTTTTGTCCCTTTTTATGATAAAAAATGGTAGTCTTCAAGTTCATACTCAGGTTACATAAAGTAATCTTCTCAGTCATCTTAAGTTATTTTTTTCATAGGGAACATTTTAAATGAACAAATGGGCTGGAAGAGGAAATCCATTTCAAAATGAATAATGCACTATATTTCTATCCTCATAAAACCCCACATGCCCTTCCCAAAGACTCATATTCTTCTTTCTCAGATCCATGCATACTGTGCTGGCACAGTGTAAGGTAGTGCAGATACAGATCAGATACCTTTGTCAACTCACCTCAGCAGGATGTAATGATATTGATGTCAGGAAGTCATCATGGAGGACATGTATCACAGCAGGAAATGTCTTAGGTGAAACATGTCCTCTCTGTACTCATCAATTCTTTAGCAACCTGCTGTCACCTCACTCTTCTGGATACAGCGACACATCTCCGACCCTTGCTTTTTTTTTTATTTGTCCTCACTTATACTCTCTCTCACACACAAATACTGAATCGTCCACATAGGGTGACTTAGTAGGGTGAATTCTAAACAACAACAATAAATGCTTTATTCACACATGTGTCTGTGATTTTACCAGATTTTCAAGGGCCAGATTTTCAGGCCACAAGACGACTAAAGAACAATAAAACTGTAACAAAATAAGGACAGTAATAAGAAATAATAAGAATAAGAAAACAGTGTTAATTGTCAAGTTGTTAAGTGTGACATTAGTTAAAGGCCAGGTCAGTTCAGCAGGCTAAAGTAGATGGTTCACTTCTGGTAATAGGACCTGTTTTTGGAAAA
The DNA here is from genome assembly GCA_015108495.1 of Heterochromis multidens. NCBI lineage: Eukaryota > Metazoa > Chordata > Actinopteri > Cichliformes > Cichlidae > Heterochromis > Heterochromis multidens. The sequence continues at coordinate 48,330 of VUQS01010324.1, forward strand.
ATGGACATTAGTGCAAGGTACACTATATGGCCCCAACATGTACTTGAATGTGAATATCATCTTTGCCTCAGATTTTGATTAGATGCTAGCCAGAGTGATGCTGGTGCAATTGCAGTCATGACAGTGGTGTCTCATCGCATGAGAACACATATTTTACTTTGTTTCTGTACAGCTTTACTTAAGAATAAACTATGACCTACTGGTGACTGTTTTTCCCTGTCTTTCATAGTGAACAGGTCTCTGTACAGCTGTAAAGGTCAGAAACACTAAGGAGGTCTAAGAAACAGCTGACTAAAACATAAATACTGCGCAGGAAGAATCTGCACCTGCCGTGTTTTTTATTGACTGTGCTACCTCCCTGCCTGCTCCACTGCTTTGCATAGTTCTCATAAAAAATGACATTATATCATAAAACAGATGCTTATAAAAGTCATGTGTAAATGCAAAGGATGTGATGGATTTTTTTTTTTTTTATTGTGCGGGTAGGCTTTCTAATCTCTGATAATATTTTAATATAAGATGACACATGACTCAGATGTCACAGCTCTCTGTACTTCAACTTTTGCTTTAGTCTCTGAGAGTCCTAACTGCTTTTGGCATGTTAGTGTGTTGCCATGTCATTGTTGAATAAACAGGTTTTGTTTGTGTTCTGTAGCCCTCTGCGGCAGGTAATGCTGATCATGTTAAAATAAATAAAATACGTCTTAGTAGTACAAACACTTTTTTTTTTTTGGTTTGGCTTAATTTTTGTTTTATTACATCTATTACTATCTGACGGGTAAAAAAAAAAAAATCCATAAATTTTCTCTCTCCCTCTGTTTCTCAGTATGTGTCCACATCCCCTGCTGATCTGAAGAGAGTCTAGCTGTTAAGCTGAATCTACTAGTGAATTAACAGTTCTACAGCCTGGCAGGTGCCTCATTAGAAATTTTTTAGAACTGTTATCAGTAACCCAACGCTCCCTGTTTAAAGACCTACAGCCTTGTGTAGTTTTTTGTGTGCGTGTGTGTGAGAGAGAGAGAGAGAGAGAGTGACAACAGGGAAGGAGTGTGTTTGTGTATGTGTGATAGTGGTTTAATTGGAGCTGTGTTAATTCAACACAGTAGTCATTTAGCACAGAAGCTGAATGTGTTCATTTTCAGACTTGAGATTTATTTTTGGTGAGAAGTGCTTCTTGAGCAGCTGTACGTATGTGAGGTGAGTCTCCTGAATATCCTGAAACTTTCCTTAGTCAGCCAGTGACACACTGTTTGTGTTAATTGGAAAAAAAAATAATTCAAGGTTTTGAACTCTGATAAGCTGTGAACACAAATATCAACTCGAGGGCAAAATTATATTGACTTAATTTTTAAACCGTTTTAGTGATTATGATTTAGAATTTAATGGTGCAGGTACAGTTTAATTCCCTGCTAATTTCACATTTTGACAGTGGTCTTCAGTTTTTATATACTGAGACTGTACTGTTAAACATGCTAAAAAAAAGATAAGCCCTTAGACTAGGTTCCTTTAGTTTGAAAACGAGAGCTCTAATGATGATGTAGAATGACTTTAATGTGCATGGACTGAAAGAGTGTTGCCTATTCTTCAGTTTGTTTTGGCCAAACTTTAAGTCATCCATGTGACATTTTGGATTGCTTAGGATGAAATACCATGATTTATCTGTGTGTGATTTCCCACTTTTCTCTGCACAACACACTCAAAAAATAATGAGAAACATTTTCCCAGAGGCTGTGGAAATGCTATTTAAAACCTATACCATCATCATAACATAAAGCAATAAATACATTTAGCCCACATCAGGAAAGGAAATGTATTGCACTAGTAATATGTTTGCAATTGTTATTTTTTCCCCTTTTACCAAATTTTTCATATCTTTTCCAATCTGATATAATAACTCAACTTTTAGGGTCACAAAAAAGAATGAAAATAAAGTTAAAGACTTTTTTGACTGCTGCATGTCAAAGGTCCTTCATATTTTTCTATAGCATAAAGTGATGCGTTTCAGTTTGTGAAATTTACACATGCTCTAGGTCCAAAATTTTTTTCTTGGCCGAACATTTCAGGAGAAACATGGAGTGTAAAGCATTTGCTTTGCTGTCTCATTTTTCTTTTGACATCAAACAACTTTTTATTTTTATTTATTTATTCTTTTTTTCAGTGTTTTGTGTGTCAGGGCAAAAGGAATGAAGCTTTTGTGGTGAGAAGCAGAGAAACACTCAGTGAACTACAAAGTGTGGAAATTGACAAAGTTTAGTCTTTGGCTGCTGACAGTGTTGACTGGAGTAGAGCCGAGATTTTCAGGCTGCTTTCACAGACAGTAAGATCTGAATTAACCAAGATTTTCAGAGTGCAACATATTGCCAGGCACTTTATTGAGTATACTGTGCATTCACATGGGTAAACATAGCGTGTGAGGCTCTGTGCATTTATAGAATCACACACATTTGGAGGGATGTAAATCTAAATATTAGCCGGTTTCAAAAACCAGAGTGTAAATTGAACAATGGCATTTTGGCTCAAGATGTAATGAGATGTAAGAAAAAAAAAAGGTTAGCACAGTGTTTATGAGAGTAAAGATAATAATCTAATTATTTTCAGTAGTACAAAGACAACAGCTTTTGACACTGAATGTTAATTGTTCAACTGGGTACACAACCACTTCATCATTTTGCTCACAAACAGGGGAATATGAACGATGAGACAATGTGACATTTAACATAATAGGATACTGGGTGTCTCCAGGGGTAACAAGAGTCTTGGTTATGAGATTACAAATGTATGAAATGCACCATATACTGACATTTTCTAACATCGGTACAGTACTGTGCAAAGCCACCTCTCTTTTCTTTATATTTTGCTTCCAATGAGCCAGATTCTCTTGTATTTTTTTCAAAGTCGTCTTGAGCAATAGTCCTCCAGGTTTTCTGAGGGTCTTTCAAAGTTTTTCTATCTATCTAACTATCTAAAAACTTTTACATTTGACATTTATGTGCTCAACTGTTACTCTATTAATGTTTGTCAGTTACAAAACACTGACAAACAAACATTACAAGAGTAAGAAAGGAGCTAATGTTGAGAACCTTTGGCTAACATGGTCTTCAGTGCTGCTTTTGAAATGAAATACCACTCTAAACAACATGAGTCTTTGACAGTGTGTTATAATATATTGTGATATTAGGAAATTTGTTTTAAAATTGGTAAACCTTTGATCTTTGGGATTGGAAAGAATGTTTTTAATTCAATAAATATGGATGGGTTCATGCTGAAGCAAATTTGGCTTTCATTTAGCTCTCAGTTTCACAAAGAGAAAAGCAGTCCAAGTCAACAAAGTCTATTTTCACTTAGTCTGGAAAATATCCACAGAGAATCAGTTGAGCCGGGAAGAAGGAATGCTTTTGGCATGATACTCCACTTCTCAAAAGTCTCTCAAAACCTTGTGAATAGGCATCCAGGCTCATCCATTTCGCAGCCCACTTTACATGGCACCAGAACCAAGAAAATACTTATTGAGCAGTGCCAGACCACAATACACAAAGTACAGTTTTCTGTCAGTTTGAGACAGCTGATGATGGCTTAAATAGTGAGTTTAAAATGTGGTAGTCTCTTAACAAACTGGATAATCAGAGAATCATATAATTACACTAAATTATTAAAGAATAGTGAACCCTGAAAAACATGCTTTTGCTGACCTTCAGTGGTAGTTTAAAGTGGTAGTTTAACTGCTTCTTTTTGGCTAGAGGTGCAAAATACCACATCACAGACCACCAACACTGTTAATAGGCGCAAACTTCTCTTAACCAGAGATAATGCTCTTCAAATAATTTAATAAGTTAGTGTTTTTTTTTCTAAATCAGTAGTGCAGTTTTCATCTAAAGTTTTGTTCCTTTAGTAAGCTCTAGTAAGTTGTTATATATAGATTACAGTTCAGATAAATACATACTACAGAAATAAAAAATATTTTAAAAGGGCTTTATCTGTAATAATTTTCTTTATAAACCTCCTGCTCAGAGTTTTTTTTTCCTCCCACAAATACCGTGAAAATAATAGAGCTTTAATTGTAAATATATAGTAAGCCACTCCATCACTCCAGTGCACACATTAGGTTTCCTCTAAATTCAAGTAACACCAAATGTATAATTTTCTGTTAATACCCACTTTTCCCCTCGATTTAAAGTTGTCTGTTATTGTTTTGTTTTTGTTTTTCGTCATCCTTATTGATTAACTCGATATTGCAAAGCAGCAGCCATAGGAAGACAGAAAAATAATTAAATTATTAACGGTATAGATACCTGACCTGACCCAGTCTACTGAACCTATGGCATGGAATGCATCATCCCAGACCAGTGGTCCATGAACAGGAGAATTTGTTTTAATATGCTATGATGCAACGTGTTGTCTTTTGTTGTTTTCTTTTTCACTTTTGCTTCTGCTTCTAACAGCTTTTGCTCATGTGGGAAGGAGGGGGCGAGAAAAACTAGACTACCAAAATCAATTGTTGCACTATTTCATTGTCATGTGGTAAGATGAATTTCTTGTAAAGGTATAGTGTATAATAGTAGACTGACAGTTCCTTAGTTCACTCAGACCTCATCATTAGCTTTTTATACACTTGATTTAACAACTGTAGCAGTTTCTAAACTGTCATTCATCATTATGTCAAGACCAACTGAACCCCAGACCATCACTAATTACACTGTGTATTATATCAAACTGTAATCCACAGTCTAATACTTGCTCTTAGATCAGTGCTAGATTTCCAGGCAGACGTTAGCCTTTTGAAAAAATATAAATAAGGGAACAGGTGCACACTTCTGACAGCGAGTCATCCTGCTGATAATTCATGATCCTCTTATAATAACAATGAATAAAGAAGAATTCGATAGTAGTCCCCCCCCCCCCCCTCTCCTTTTTTTT
>VUQS01010324.1:67866-81646 GCA_015108495.1 Heterochromis multidens
GTCACTTTTTTTTTTTTCTCTCTTTTTTTTTTTTTTTTATTCACTCTCACCTTTTTTACTGTGTGTGTCTATGGGTGTATGGCAACACTGGTTAGGTTTTATACCACCTCACCCCTCTCCCTTGTAGGAACATGTGAGTTTATGTCATTCTGTATTCAAATGATCTTGTATCAGTCTTGATCACGTCAGCTTTCGGAGTGAAACAAAACAATAATACTCCTGTGCCCCTTTCTTTTTATATTCAGTCTTTATTTTATTTTATTTTTTTACTTTTTCAAGTACCAGCTCTTGTCCTGTTTTATTTTTTCTAATTCTTAACCCCCTTCTATTTTTTTATGATATCCAGTTCCAAGATCTTATGTTCAGAACACTTACCCTTACCAAGTAGCTATTTCAAAAAAATAGGCCCTTATTCTTTGTCCCTGATCCCTCCCAGACTATGTCAGTGTGTGACTCCAATACTAAATGAGCCACTGTTCATTGCTAGGAGATAAAAGATGGACAGAGACAAGTTGTACCCTGCTTTCTAACTCCCTCCCTCCTTATCTTGTCTCTCTTTCTGTTCTCTCTTTCTCCTCTCTCTCTCTCTCCTGCTGTCCTCCCCACTGAGCAGTAATCTGACTGATGTTGAGTACACAAATTTGTTAATTTTGACTGTGTTTCTCCTCATCTGTGTGTGCACACATACACAGGAACAGGGCACACTCACAGATGTATGCTTTGGCCAGGATGTGATCACGCATACACCTGGTGCATTTACATGTTGTTTGTCTCTCTGTCAGCCATCCGTATGCTGCTGAGGGTGAAAGCTGTGTGTCATGAACCTTCCATAGCTAGCCAGCTGAATGTTGCCCATCTGCATTTTTTGGAAAGTAGCACATTAACACTCTGGAAACAACACAGGCCCCCAGGAGCCCTCTCTCCTGCCTGCTATTAAAGGAGGAGTGAAGTTAAACATATTTTTATCCGACCTGTAAAAAGCTCAATTTTTACAGCCTTTGGATCTTTTTATGGGTCATTTGCACACGCTGTGGGTGTCTTGTTTCTTGGTATCTACAGTATCTCTTTATCACCTTCCCTCAATCACTCTGTCTGTTTCTATTTGTCTTTGCTACACCAATTACTGCACCTCTCAAATCCCTTTTGCCAGCCTTCCTTCTCTTACCTCTGTCCATTCTCCTCCTTCACATTCACTTCAGTCCCATCAACACATTCTTTCTAGCCGTTCCTTCCCTCCAGTGTGTTTTCTCACCTATTCTTCACAACACCATCTTTCAGTTTTCTTTCTCTCTTCACTCATCTCTCTATCTGCCATGGTACAACTGTCCCCTTGGTCTTTTTGAGCCTATCATTAGGGTCCATTAAGGTTTCGGCTGTTCCACAGAGAATCATGGAAACACTCTGACACCTTCAGTGGGGAAATTAGGTGGAAAATATTAGGGAAGGGAAAAAATATGAGATGAATATGAGGAAAGCAATTGAATTAAATTCTGAAAAAAATATCAAACTGCTCTGTTATGACCATTGCGAAGACTTAACTAGAAAGATGCTTGTGAACTGGGTGATTAAGAAAAGGATTACAGCAGTGTGGCAACAGGACTTAGGATGAGAATGCACATTTTATATTAAACTTGGCAACATAATGGTGAGGTACACATTATCATCTGGGAAAACATGATATTTTGGTGTTGGTGTCTTTGTGTAGCCATCAGTCCCTGCAACTTAGAGATTGTAACATATAATTCATGGATTTAAGAAAAACACTTGACTGCTCAACCATTTCATTTGTTTCCAGCAGTGTTGAGTTTATACACAAACAATGCTGTCAAACTGCACTTGACTTACAAGCACGCAATAAATAAATAAATCACATTTGTGCAATGTACTATATTTGTACTGTATGTCAGGTTACATGAATCAGTATGTGTGTGCAACAGAGAGAGTGGGAGAGGGAGAAAGAGATCTATCAAAATGACACTTAAAAGCTTGTAGATCCGTGAACTGCTCAGCCAAAGTGGAGCAGAAGTCCCTTAGCTCATGCCTGGCACTCACACATCTATTTTAATTTCACTGCTCACTGTCAGTCTTGCCTGACTAACATGTGATCAATATAAGCAGACACCCATGTAATTATGATAGATTGGATTTCTCTGAGCATGAAACTTGTGACGTGGGGCAGGGGGATTGTGACATGTTTAGTGTGATGGTAGGTCTGTTCTCATTAGACAGCACATTCTTGCTTCCAGAATGTCTGCGGTTCAGCATGTTCTCCTCCTTCTGAAGTTCAGATCAGTCACACTAGTCCAACTGGCTAGTCTCTGGTCCAATTACAAAGTAAGTGCCAAAAAAAAATGGGTGCTCTCAGGAAAGATTTAAATGTTATTGTTCAGTCACACATCATTCCTTCTTGTTTTCAGGTGCGGTAAATGAGGTAGTGATTTGTGAGTTTATTCTATGTTCTAGAAAGAAACTTAAGACAACAGAAAGATACAGTGTAGTGTTCACAAGATCTCAGATTAACAACCACATCATTAAGTATAATATTGCATATTTATCACCTAATGTGAGGTCAGGTGTCTTAGATCTTGGATGACAACATGAGTAGTAAGGCTTTCAAACGCAACATAACATGTGCTACACTCACCATTGAGTTCAGTGCTCCATTCAAGGGAAGTCATAGGGCACAGTAGTAAATTTAAATCTTCTTTGTCTCATTACCCAAAGTAAGATGCTTTGATAGATCTGTAGAACTGCTGGGGAAGAACACATAACACATGCTATTTTTACACATATCGCCTACCTACAGCAAACTACCTGCCTGTTTAAAAACACATCTGACATGCCTACATGGTCCTGTGGGTATCCCTCATACCATGCAGCAAGCAAAGTTCAATTAATTTGAATTGCTTCGATTGCTGCACAAGCTTGCTCAGCAGCAGTGTCACTGTGACATTATGGCTGAAAACCTCTTAAGTCATGAAGCCAACAAAAACTTATAAAGGCAAAACTTCCATTTGTGGTTTTATAAAAAGAAATCCCCAGGAAGCACTCCTGATATTTAGAGGCAGGTTGTTCCACGGTCTATGCTCAACCTGCAAATGCGTGATTCCCCTTGTGTATAAGTCTAGACACAAAACAAAACAGTCTTAGGTTAGATGACCCAATCGATACGTAGGCAACTAAAGGGGTTAAAACAGCAGAGATGTTGTGACAGAGTCGTATCATTAAGTACCTTACAAAGAAAGATGTTAAAACCAATTATTTTTCAAACTAGAATACAATGAAACTCCAGACTTCAGAATTTTAATAAGTTGCAGACATATATGAAAAGACTGACTAATATCAAGTAATCTTCTCACTAGTGTAGGTAAGAGGTAATATTTGACTTAATAACTTTCTCCAGACTGTGACCAAATAATGAATACCATAGAAAATGAGTCCTAGGTTGGTTATCACCAGAATTAAAGGTTTACCATGTTGACGGCATAGATGTAGCCTTATATTGAATTTATACAGCTTTATGCGAGTGTGATATAGAAAGAAAGCAGCTTAAGCTGTGGGGGATTTGACATTTTCTGTAGCAGTCCACCTCCACAAAGGCAGAATGTTTTTGTTGTGTAGAGTTTGATAATACAACAAAAAATGCAACACTTCCTATGCTGACAAGCAAACATCACTGAATAATTCAAGCAAAGCATTTGCCAATCAACACACAGTACCGCCAGTAAAAACATGCAGATTATTTCCTCTGTTTGAGTGGACTCCAGCAGGCACTTTTGATGCTGGGTTGGCACTGAGTGCATTTATCCAGTGAATAACAAGCAAGTCACACTTGTTTAGTTTACAAGAAGTGCAAATCAAATTTCATATGTCAGTCACAAGCGCCCAGTTTAAACAATGTTCAGTACTCAAATAAATTTTCAAACTATGTTAATTTGCACTGCACGGCTAGTCACTAGTGGCCCAAATCAAGTGAGAACTTCAGACAATTAATTTGCCCTGGCTTTTGTAGAAGTTACGGATTTTTGCAATTAAAGTAATTATAATATTGTTAGAGTTTTGCGTTTACCAAAATTATTTTAACTGGACCAAAAAACCTGGTTTGTCTGATGAAATACAGATTAACATTTTGTTATTTTTAATAATATGACACAGTGCAGAGGCACAAATATATTTGATAAAGACTAAAATTACTGCCTTGCCAAGCTTCACCAAGCTGTCATGTTTCTGACTCCATGTCTGTCCAGACTCATAATTTATGTAGTGAAGACACTGACGTGAAAAATGGTCATAATCTTCCCTTCTTTTCCTGAGTTATGGGGTTCAAAACTCTCCAGAAAAGTATTTTTGCAGAATATTATACTGCCACATACAGTCCTGGAAAAAAGAATATTTTCACAGGATTGCATGCAGGGGACATCTCAGCAAAATCACCCCAAGGTCAATGCAATGAATTGCTCAGAGAAATTGCAAAAGCTGCATCTAAGACTCTGGAGATCTCAGTTAGCATGTTAAATTTTAAATTATAAAAGCCGTAACAAGTATGGCTTGTTTGGAAGTTGAAAGCCTCTTCTCTCTAAAAAGAACATGGCAGGACAGCTTAGGTGTGCAAATCTGAACAAACCACAAGACTTTGGGCACAATGTCCTTTGAGATGAAAGTGGAGATGGTTGCCATGTTGCACAGCACCATCTTTGGTGAAAATGAAACACAGCATATCAGCACAAACACCTTATATCAGCTGTCAAGCATAGATGTGGAGGGATGATGATTTGGACTCTTTTTGTAGCCACAGGACCTGGGTACCTTGCAGTCATTGAGTTGACCTTGGACTCCTCTTTATATCAAAGTGTTCTAGAGTCAAATGTGAGGATATGTGTCTGACAGCTAAAGCTTGGCCGAAATAAATTGCAACAGGACAGTGATCCCAAATGCACCAACAAATTTACAACAGAATAGCTGAAAAAGAAAAGAGTCAAGCTGTTGCAATAGTCCAGTCAAAGTCCAGACCTCAACCTGATTGAAATGCTGTGGCAGGACTTTAAAAGAGCTGTGCATAAATGAATACCCGTAAACCTTAATGAACTGAAGTCCCACAATGAGAGGTGTGAGAGACTGATAAAACATATCAGGAAATACTGAAAATTGCTTCAAGTTATTGCTGCTTAAGTTTTTGGTTTTGCAAACTACTGAATCATCGGGTGTACTTAGTTTTTCACAGAACTGCATAGAGTCCCTTGAAAACGTTCTTTTTCACATAACTGTATAAGATGATCTCTGACCTTTTGGTTATAAAATTTCATCACTTCATTTCATGTCCTTAGAACCAGTTTTGTTAATTGGGATTAGACACCAATGCCCACAGGAAGTTGGGCCATGGGGCTTAGTCTGAATGAGCCAAATAAGGCCCAGCCAGTAGATGCTCGTCAACAAGCTCCTCTCTCATGCCTCCTTTAATAGTACAATATTAAATCTACGCTGTAGATGTGTCTTAACTACAAACCTTTCTGAAATCCTACGCCATAATTTACTTCATAACCTGATGTGCACCTCCCTAGAAATGTAACTACAGGTCACGTTGACACAGCTCGCAACTGCTCTGATTGACCTGTTTAGTAACATTATTTCCTCCCCCGGCTACTTCTTGTTCTTCTGCTGCATTTTTCAAATCAACTGGAAGCGAATGGATCAACTCAAAAACGGAACCACCACTAACTATGTTTTGGCAAAGAAATTACAGATTAGTGCAAACACTCCAGCACAACTATAAATGCTGGCTACAGTGCTGGCCACTTGCTCCTTCATTTGGGAGAGGCTTAGAGTAGAGCCACTACTCCTATACAATGAAAGCCAGTTGAAGTGGTTCAGGCATCTGACCAGAAAGCCTCCTGGGTGCCTCCTAGGTGAATTGTTTCAGTCATGTCCAATTGAAAAGAGGCTCCATGTCAGATCCAGGGCATGCCATGGAAGTGATGTCTCTCAGCTAGCCTGAGAACTTCTCAGTGTCCCCCCAGAAGAACTGGACAATGCTGGTGAAAGGGAGGTCTGGGCATCTCTATGCAAATGGCTGCCACTACAACCCAGACAAAGATAAGCAGTTCAGGATAGACAGATGTCATTACTTCATTTTATCATATTAAACTGTGTAAAATTTTGCAGTAATTAGCAAATTAATTCTTTATTTATGACCAAAAATGTGAGATCACAGTGACCTTTAACTTTTGGCCACCAATTTGACATTGCAATTTTATAAAAGTGACTTTAAGTGTATCCACTTTTATTAACTTATTAATAAAAGTGGCTCTCTAGTGTTTCCTTGTCTTTGAAAACACAATATTCTCAATAAATTCTAACATATTTAACACATAACATCTCACCTTGTCATAATAATTCAATAGAAATATGCACTTGGATGGATGGATGGATGGATGGGTGAATGGATGGATATTATAGTAGCCACTGAGTCTTGCATAACCTTTTATAGTGTGGCAGACTTTGCCTTGGGAGCTTGATCTTTCACATTTAAAGTTCACAGTCAGATTGATATAAAAAAAAACAATTTGTAATAATCTGTGTAGGACCCATTGAAGTGATTTTATTTTATTTATTTATTAATTGTTTTTATTTTCATGCCTGCCACCATTGTACTGTAATTGTTTTCCATTGCTTTTGGACTGATAGGACTGAAGTGACAATCTACTGTGGAACTGGCCAGTGTCTGAGTCTATATGAGAGCAAAAATAGTTTTTAAAGAAGCAAAGAAACATGTGAATCTAGTCTTTGAGTACACAAATGTATTCATGTGTAGTTTTAGTTTGAAAAGAATATGAAAAAGCATGACGCTATGTTATCTTTGTCTACATGATTTTGTTTTCTATCATTGATATGCAGTGGGAGGTAATTCTTATTATACAAATATTCGTGACAGGAGAAAGTAGAAAGCTACAGTAAGGACAATTCCACAGACTGACAATTTTTTTTCAGCCAATTTGTTCTCTTTCAAGCTGAGATAAGACTCATTATGATTTTTTTCCCATTTACACAGTCCAGTTATTGAGAAGTATAATACTGTTTTCAGACATTAAAAGTAAAGCGAGGATGTTCTAAAGAAAATAGGGCCACAGACCATTGTTTTTATTTTTCAGCTGTTTATGGTAATATATGTCTCAAACATTTGCATAATATTGTCTATGTCTAAAGCATTTTCTGTTGTGGACTGTAAAAAAAACAAAAAAAAAAAAAACATGTAATATATATCCATATTGTGTCAGGGTTTTTCTGATGAACACCACAGATCTTTATCACATCATCCTTCAAATGTCACTGTTTATTCTGTTACTGTGTGTGCTACATAAGTGCCCTATAGCACAATCGTACATTTTGTGGGCATATGTGCATATTTAAAGCTTGCCTTTGTACTTATTAAGCAGTTGTTGTTTTAAAAGAACCGCAAAGTTCACAAGAATGGATAAGGCAGGTTATGGAAAAGGGTGAAAAAGCAATTCAAATACTCATCATGAGTACGGGAGGGCGAGGAGAGCTGAGTTGAGGTGATGCTTCAGCTATGCTGCCAGACAGTGAAGGTTCACCTCAGCACCCCACTAAGAGGGTGTTGGGCACAGGTAGAGAAGCTTGCTGTTCCCCTGTCTGACTCTGTCACAGCCTCCCTATGGGAGTCTGCCATGTGTCAGCAACCTTAATTACTACACCTCTTCTCCTCAAAGATTAATGATGCCTCTGTTCTCCCAATATTTATCATCTTATCCATTCATTTACTTTCTGCTGTGCACATACTGTATGTTTGTGTGCTAGTAGTTAGTGAATGTGTGCAGTTGTTCACAAATGTGATATGAGTATACTTGATTTTTTCAGTGTAGTTGTGATTGTCTTTTAAGATTATTTGTGTATATACACAGTAAAATTAAGTGAAATGTCTTGAAGATGGAGCATGCTGTTAAACTCATTTGTTTTCTTAATTACCTGCCGTGCCCAAAGCTCCTGTTTGCTTCGGTGCGGAGGTCCTGCCTGGTGAGGCTTTGTTTCAGCTTTTGTTAGTATTATTTCTTGTTTTATTATTAGTCCCTGTTTCGAGCAGCTCGACATTTGTGTTTGAGTGTCAAATCTGTCTCTCAAATGCTATTAGTTGCCCATTGTGTGCCAATATGTACATGTTTAAAGACATTGTTTTGTGTTTTGTTGACTCTTGGGGATAGTTGGTGTGTGTGTGTGTGTGTGTGTGTGTGTGTGTGTGTGTAGTCAACTACAAATAATAATGCATCATGTTAACTTCTTCTAGATATTCCCAGTGCAGCAGCTCAAAATGGAGCGGCTTTCATATACCATTTTTAGAAAGAGACCAACAAAAAGAACAAGACGTAATGTCTAAAAGGTCAGAAGGGTCTCTCAGTCTCTATCCACTCTTGCTTGCTTTATGTAATATTTATGTAGTGGCTTCCCTAGCCTCTCCCTGTCTAATCCACATACCATGACCCACCAGCCAGATGATTGGCTTTTCTTGTGTTGGCTACCTTTATACCTCTTTCTGAATTTGTAAGATGTCAGTCAATCCCCTAGTGGTACATATTCATTTAAATCATTTTTCAGATGTCAATTGCTGTGAAAATTAGCCCTGATTATCATGCATAACTGCAGTTTTATCCTTGAATTCCCCTTTCTCTTCAAGTCAGCAAGTGTTCATTTTTTTCTGAATGATGTCACAAATATAAACAAAATGTGAAAATAGCTGGGCAAGATGCTGCCAGCCAAATCACAGTTATTAATATCAATTTATTCCCAACCTCTCGTCTTTCCTACAGTTTCTGCATAATCAAGCTGTCATCAGGCAGAAATATTGAGATGGGGAGGAAGGGGGTGGAGGGTATAAAGGGAAAAGGAAAAAGGAAGATAAACATAGCTGAAACCTCAGGGAGAATGTATTTCTCTTTAAATTGCTCTGCAAAGTAACTGAATGCAACACTGTCTGCAGTCTGTCAGAAGTTTGGGAAAAATTTGTGCTGAGTTGGGGTATGTAGGGAAGTGCTCATGACAAGTTAACAATAATTTTAAAGTATGTGTATACATAATGATAACATGTGCATAGCTGGATTCATAGATTAAGGAGGTTATTATATTTGATAATATTGAAAAAAGCTTAAAATTTAGCTAAGGCAGAAAACGCAAATGTCCCTGCTGCCAAAGACGACAGTTGTGTATTGTGCTTTTCAATGATTCTTATCTCTGATTATCTAAAGCACTAACTGAGAAGGATCAGTGTGTTAATTGATTGAAGAGTCGCTAATTTACATGATAATGTGGCGGAAAAAAATACAACCCCGTGTGACAGATGACGGATGATGATAGGCAACTTAATTGCTGGGTAATTAAAGGAAGCAGCAACATTTTGGGTGACGCTGTGGCTGGATTCGTATCTCTTTTCCCATGATTAAGCCCCAGATTATGTTTCTGGATGGTCATTTGAGTATCAGTATGATTTTTAAGCCTTTTTCCTGGCTCTTTGGAGGTCTTACTATAAAGGGTAGTGACATCTGTGTTAGTATAGCACAGGACACAGTAATCTTATTTTGTTACTTATAATCACAACACTTACAGAATCTGAACTCTCAATGCTCAAGATGTACAAAGACATGCAAAGTTTAAGAGGTATGAAAATTGTTACAGTTATGTCAGAATGTTGAGTCTGATACAGAAAGAGTGTGAAGATGCAGGTACAAAAATATTGGAATTTATGGAATTGATGTTTAAAAAGTACTTTTTGAAGATTATTTACACACATATTTAAAGCAACACATTTTCTTTAAATGAGGTACAGATAACAGATGTACATAAAAAAAATGGATCATGAAACCTGGATAGCATGTTTGAAAATGGCACCTGTTCATTGCAAAGCCACTAGGTGCATAAGAAAAATATTCCGCTGCTTTATTTTGGGCCCATGGCATATTTGCTTTAGAGTCTTACAGCACAGGTATGGGTAAGTGCGTAGCTGAAAAACTTTCATGTAGCTCAACTCAAAAACACAAAGGTGACATTTATTCTTTATTTGAAGTGTCTTTAAAAGAATACTGTATGTTACTATGCTAAGTCTTTACACCCGAATGCTGTCTTATGAGTTTAGCTAACAACTTTCAGGTAAACTTGACTGAACAGCCCCAGCTTAACGAGAGACAACACCACCTTAGACCTGTGCATCACTCACTGGAGCAGTGCAACACAACCATTACCGTCTTATATATTAAGGCCAAGAAAAGCCATGAGATTATTTTGGCTGTTGAAATGGCTATTTATCAAATTTGACCTCACTTCCGAAGAGGATAGATCCTATATTTTGATATTCTAAAGTTACAGTGTCCAATAGCAACAGTCTTACTGGCTGAAATAGTCTTTAATTTGCCTGTGATTTTACTTGATGAATGATGTGTTCAGTGGGAATGGGCCATAATATTGCGCTTTCTAATGATGCTGGTGATGCACTTATGTTGAAACTATACATGTTGTCATTTATAATGTAATATAGTTACGATGGAAACTATTATCTGTCATCAAAATGTCAAAATTAATCCTTACATGGTACACTGGGCACATTATAATTTTTGGATAATATTTCTGCTTAATTGTTTTTTTTTTTTTGTCACCACTTAGGGATTTGGAAGTGTTACCTCTATAGCAATTAATTGTGAAGTGTTTCTACATGAAACAACAAAATAAATGAAACTGGAACAAAACACAGTTGTGGATTACATCTATTGTAGTCTTAATTGCAGCTATTTAAAAATCATATTAATGTGGTTAATTTACTCTAGAAATTATTACAGATAATGTGTAATAATCCTTGTTTAGCTATTGGAAAGTCTTGTCAGTTTTTGTCAGTTTTTCTTCAAATTGACTGCCATCATATATCCTTGCAGGACACTTTAAATCAAGTGCATGGGTACTTAAAAATACAATCTTGGACTCATGGGTTTTTTAGTATGGTGCAGTGGTATATTATGGTTCCAATATTCTTATGGAAACACACAGCCATTTCCAACTAACCTTGGGCGGAGAAGGGGCTGAGGAGGGAAAGGCAGTAGCAAATAGGAGTATTAATCACAAGACAACCCCCCTCCACACACACACACACACACACACACACACACACACATATCTAACAGGAGGCAGGAGCCACATACATGGAACACCCAGCCAGAGAGAACCAATCATTCTCCGAAAGGCAATGAGATCCCTGATGAGCAGCATCAATAGTAATCATAGAATTTGCCATGATGGTGATGGATTTTTATGCCTTTTTGCCCTCATTACTGGCCAGTCTGATAGCTTAGCTAAGCTTATATTAACTTAGCCAAACTCAAAAATAGTAACAGCAGTAATCTACAGTATATTTAAAACATAGTTTTGTAAGAGAGAGTGAGTGCTAAATACATTGGTAAACAAGAATTTTCGAAACTTGACAAATTATTATTAATATTATTATTACAACATTTGTATTCCGTGTTATTTTATTGTAACTAATTCTTTTACTTATTTACTCTGATTTTGAATTTTGAAAGTACAAAACTTAGCTCCATGTCTGCAGTTTTGTCATGCATTGCACTTTACACCTTTCAAACTTGGTAATTTCCCCTTAGCTACAAACATAAAGTTGATTTAATTTGAACCGAGTGGGCTGTTTCACTGTCAACAGGCAACCTTTCTTCAGTCCAAATCTGCTCTGAAGTTACGTTGACAAGAAATATCTAACTTCAACTCTCTTGTGAAGTTAATGTTGGACTCAAATTACAGTGCAGTAGCAGCTTGCCTGAAGGGAAAACTTAAAGCAGTTTAATTTGCCATTTATACTGTATAGGGAAAACTAAGAGAAGAAACCCAGGATGAAAAATGCTGAGGAGTTCTTGCCTTCTATTAGTCCATTCCATACTATTTGTCTGAACCTTTGAAATACAGGCCAGTCGTTGCTTTAATTTCTAATTGACAAAGTAAAATTAGATTTTTCCAACTCGATTACATGCCAGTAAATCATTCAGCCCTGCCTGTTGAGGAGGAAGAAAAAGAAAAAAAAGAGGCTTTTTTTTCTTTTGAAGCATATCTGTCTCTATAGTACTTGGAAGAAAAAAAACCTATCAATTTAATTTTGAATTTAATTTTATGTCTTTACAGCGTTAACACATCTTAAGTAGAATAATCAACTAATGAAAATTCTCCCATTTTTAGGCAAGCCTCAGCTTTTATGAATGTATTTACCCAGCAATAGAATGGGCCAATAAGCCCAATAAGATACTTTCAAAGTATCTCTCTTTATCTGTCTTCAGTTAATTAGTTCCTTATTCAGAGGGCATTACAGGAATTAGTAGTGACATGAAGTTAGTCAGTTAGTTAGTTAGTTAGTTAGTAGGTGAGGGCATGTGAGAATGATGGAAAAGAGGAGCAGCAGTGTAAGAAGACCTTTCGCAGGTCAGAGAAGATTGGAAAGGGTATTTGAAGGTTAAGCTGAACTGTTAGGTAAACAAACAGAACCCTGCAGTGCAATGTTGTTATGTGCACAGATTCAAGTAACAATTATTGTTTTTTCCACAAAAATGCAAACATTAGGTTGCAGTAGTAGCCTGTTTGGTCATTTGGTTTTCTCTTTTGCTACATTATGTGTAAAGATGAAATTTTGCATGCTGAATGTGAAGCACCTGAGACCATGCTTGGCTCTTCCCTGTCTGAGTGGAAGTGTGTCTACACATATGGAGCTTATGGGTTATGTCTAAACAAGTATATGTTTTTAACATCTTAGCCACATAGATGTGTTTGGGTTTTGTCCAGTGTTTTTAGTCCAACTCCCTATTTGTCATACTTACATGTTTCAGATTATCACACAAATTTTAATATTAGACAAAGATGACCTGAGTAAATACAAAATGCCATTTTTAAATGATGATTTCATTTATTAAGGGAAAAAAGCTATCTAAACCTACCTGGCCCTGTGTGAAAAAGTAATTCCCCCCTAAACCTAATAACTGGTTGTTCTACCCTTGTCAGCAAGAACTGCAATTAAGCATTTGCAATAACTGTCAGTGAGTCTTTCACATCACTGTGGAGGAATTTTGGCCCACTCTTCTTTGCAGAATTGTTTTAATTCAGCCACACTGGAGGGTTTTCAAGCATGAACAGCCTATTTAAGGTCATGCCAAAGCATCTCAATTAGATTTAAATCCAGACTTTGACTAGGCCACTCCAAAACCTTCATTTTAGTTTATTTTGAGCCATTCAGAGTTTGACTTGCTGGGGTGTTTCAGATCATTGTCCTGCTGTATAACCCAAGTGCTCTTGAGCTTCAGGGCATGAACTGATGGCCAGAGATTCTCCTTCAGGATTTTCTGGTAGAGAGCAGAATTCATGGTTCCATCAATTACAGCAAGTCATCCTGAAGCAGCAAAGCAGCCCCAGACCATCACACTACCACCACCATGTTTGACTGTTGCTATGATGTTCTTTTTATGAAATGCTGTGTTAGTTTGATACCAGATGTAACGGGACTCAAACCTTCCAAAAAGTTACATTTTTGTCTCGTCAGTCCACAGAATATTTTCCCAAAAGTCTTGGGGATCATCAAGATGTTTTTTGGCAAATGTGAGACGAGCCTTTGTGTTCTTTTTGGTCAGCAGTGGTTTTCTCCTTGGAACTCTCCCATGGATGCCATTTTTGCCCAGTCCTCTTTCTTATTATTGAATCATGAACTCTGACCTTAACAGAGTCAAGTGAGGCCTGCAGTTCTTTA
>VUQS01010328.1:5281-24108 GCA_015108495.1 Heterochromis multidens
TTTTTTTTACCTAGAGCTGGTATTTGAAATGATTTACGTCTTGGTACAGTAAATAATTTCTGTGTGTGTTTGCATGAGCATGTGTCTGTGTTTACAGCTCTCTAACTGATGAAAATTTTTAAGATAAAATATGCAAATATTTACCATAGGGGAACAACTGCTGAGCTTAACCAACATATTTGCAAACAATCACGGAAAAGATGCAGAACAAAATTATGCCTTTGTTTGTTTATTTCATACACGCCTCCTGAGGTTCATGGTTTCTATGGAGACCCACAGTATGTGGGTGGTGGCTGTGGGGACTCAGGAGAGACCTTATCCCTTGCTCAAGTTCTGCAACATCGACGGTCCAGACGCCTTAGATTCACATTTGTTAATGTCTGTAGCTTTGCAAATGTTTCCTCACATTTCTCTTCTAAGGACTTAAAAGATTTCCTGCACAAATAGGAAGGGAACTGCATATTACATCTGCATCCAGGCTGTGAATAAAGTGTGGTTGTGTCTTCATCTGGTCGAAGTGTTGGTTTATTTATGTATAACAATATGCATATTTATTTATTTGCTTCAGTTTTCTCATATTCAGTTACTATATATGGTGTAATTTGTGGTTGTTTTAGATGATGATGTTGCATGATTAAAATTTTAAAACAGCCCTAACATGACATAAAATGCTTGTTTCTAGTACATTAAAGCTTAAATAAAGTACATACCATATATTCATAGGCAGTTAAAGTTTTTGTTTGTTTGTTTGTTTACACTACAGTGCTGGGCAAAGACCCAACATAACTATATCAAAATCCATTAGAAAAAACAATATGTGAACTGTAAGTTGGCATTTCCAGAAGTCTCATGGAAGTTTTGGCTGCTCCCTTATTTCCCAAGATGTCGCCACAGCAGATGGATCCACATATTTGATATGGCACAGATTTTACACCGGATGCCCTTCCTGATGCAACCCTCCCATTTATTTGAGCTCGGGACCAGCGCAAGGGTTATACTAGCTTGTGACCCCCTGAAGCTGGGTTTGTTTCTCCTCCCAGTCTTAAACCAGTGATCTTTTGCATGTAAGCTGAATGTTTTAACTATACCATGGAGCCACTATTTCTGGAAGTCTCATGAAAGACTAAAATCTCCTTATCGATAAGGAGGAGAAAGCCAATTCTGTATTGCCAGCTTTACTTCAGCAGTGTGCCAATTACCCTGCAGCATCCACAGTTCCCACAGCTGTTTTCCAGATCTGTAAGAGAAAAGGAAACAAATTTAGGAAGGCTTATGCTGCTCAAAGATGGCTCTTGAATTGGAATGGAAAAATGTCAAGTGTACTGCTTTGTAAAGAGTGGGATAAGAAAATTGAAAATCCTCCATTGCCAAACACAGAGTTTCTCACAGACGCAGACAACCCTTGCATAACATCTGAATTATTTACATATTGCAGTGGGGGTGCATAAGCATTACTGTTTTGAGTCTGACTGGGTGAGAATGGACACAAACATTCCTTGACAGCTATAATACCATTTTCAGCTGCAAAATACGTGATGGAGTCCATAGAGTAAAGGGTGACAGTATCTGCGAGCAGGATCAATATATTGATCGTAACCCATGGATCACTGGCACTGTCATGTCAGTGGCCACCCCAGCTCTGCTTAACTTATTGATCATTTAATAGATTTTGCCAAGGCAGTCAATGGTGATGCAGGAATTAATCTTTACCATTTACCAGCTTGCTATGTCTATGAAAATAACTGCAGAGTGCATAATACCAGGTTATTGCATTTTTTATCAGATTCATTAAAAAATTAATAAAAAATAAAACTTTTTTTTTTTTAGTTAAAAATAAAGACAGGAAATCAATTCTGTTATGGTTGGTTTCTTACCATAAAACAAAAGACTTTAAAGGAAAATCTTTTGTGTATGTTGAACAGTGATCTGTTATCTATGTCAAGTCTCTAAAACTTTGTGATACAAGGTCATTGGATTGCCAGATACAGTCCTTATAGATGATGCTTTTAGTTTGGGATGCATGACAAGAAAGAAATACCATTCTCTGATTTTTTTTTTTTTTTATCATATGTGTTTTGTTTTGCTTTCTTTGTAAATTATCAAAATACAGCCATGTGAAAAAGAGAGTTTTTCACAGGACTCTATGCAATCCTGTGAAAAACTAAATACACCGTTACTGTTTCCATAGGATTTAAGAAGGTACATAGCAGCCAGATGGTGCTAATTAAATACACATGATTAACTGACCATCAGCAAGTGTGAGGACCTCTATAAAAGCAGATGTTTTTGCAGTCTGCTGGTGTAGAGCATTCAGGTGTGTTAACACAATACTACAATCTTCCCAGGAGTGGATATCCCAGAAAATTCACCCCAAAGTCAGAATGTGCAATGTTCAGAGCAACTTCAAAAAACCCAAGAACTACATCTCAGACTCTACAGGCCTCAGTTAGCATGTTAAATGTTAAAGTTCATGACAGGACAATTAGAAAAAGACTGAACAAGTATGAGACTGATAAAGTCATTCAGAAAAGTATTACTTCAGTTATTGCTGTTAAAGGTAGTTCTACAAGCTACTGAATCATGGGGTACTTAGTTTTTCACAGGATTACATACAATTTTCACATGACTATATTATACCACGTGTATATATACCTCTTCAATACTCATTTAATATTATATTTTTATGTATTTGCTCAAATGTTTGAACAAAACAAAAAAAGAGTTTGTAGCTTCATTTCAACTGAACTCCCTGCCACATGTAATTAAACAGTAAAATTAACAGCCGAACTAGCTGATGGTAATATTTGACATTCACTTATGTGCAGTTTGTCACTTTTCTTAAGTTATCAATTATTAAACTCTGAAAAGAAGATTTTCACACATGCAAGTGAGTAAACACTGTGATACTGTTTACTCTCTGTAAGTAGAAGCTTGATGTTAAATGTCATCTCTTGTTTATCCCTTTCATCTCCTCCTTTTCCACACACTCAGTGACTGCATTATTGCTGCAAGATTGGAAAACAAGAAAAAAAAATTAAATTGTCAGAGGGCAAAACATTTACTCATGCTTTGAGTCAGGGATTTTAGATATCATTAGTGGCTCGATAGTGTGGTGGTTACCATTGTACCCTCACAGCAGGAAGGGTCTGTGTTTGAACATCAGTGTTAGCTTTAGCCTTTGTGGAATTGTCCGTCTGTGAACCCAGGTGCTCCGGTTTCATCCCACAAGCCAAAGACTGCATTAATGGTTTCATCTAATGAAATAATGTGTGAAATACAAACAGATTTTATCTTTGGATAGAGCTGTTTACCCCTTAATGTTAAGCTACGTTAGCTGGCTGTTGCTACCGGTTTCATGTTTAACATGCAAAAATGATCAATCATCTTATTTATTAACTCTTGCAAGGAGAGCAAAGAAATGTACAATAGGGGGAAAAAAATAATGTATTATTTACTTGACCTTCATTTGTTACACAAAAAGTCAGATCAGGTGTATATATGAGATCATGACATCACATTATGTACATTATATAAATGCACTACACATAGAAATTTTCAGTAGCAGCTAATTTCTTTTTTTTTCTTTTTTTTTCATTTAAATTGACTTTTGATGGCAATTTAAATGAAATTTAAGGACAGAATTGTGTTTTATTAGTATATATATTATATATAAATTAGTATATGTATATTAATAGCAGCTAATTTCAGTGGAATGTGCACTTTGGCATGTTTACTTTATCGTTATTGTATTACTCAGTGACTGCTTTAACAAGATGTTTTGTTGTCTGTGGCCATTTCATTGCACTTTAGATAATAAACATTTTCAAAAATGTAATCCACACACTTATGCAACAACCAGTAAACACGTAAGTACTGACTCTTTCAATTTCCAAATGTCTTTTGCAGCTTCTGGGTGTCTGTAAATACTTTCTATGGTTCCAGTGGAACAGAGTCTATAAGTAACCTCAGTAAATGGTTTTATAAGCAGTTCACTGAAGCATGATGCCTCCTTACCTGAAAGCCCTTTTCATTATCCCTCACATATTACCACTGATACAATTTATTTTCAGGCATTTGCAGCATAGGCCACTGAATCTCTCAACTGAGGCTACTTCTCACAATCTTCAGAAAGAGCGAGTCATCCATGTGCCTTTGTCCTAAAGATGTACTGTAAACTTTATATCTATAGGAACTCTTACATTAGGAAACTTTTTTGCACTCATGGTTTCTCTTGTTATGATTGGTTTTGCCTGAGAAGATTTTAAGTTGTATGTCTAGGCTGAGTTTAGAACATTATTTATTGCTCATAAGAAAACTTCAAACGAGATTTATGATCACAGCAGATCCTTTGAAAGACCGCTGCTTTTAATGAGTTTTGTCAACTAGGAAAGCAGATACTCATCAGGAATAATTAAATGCATGTTTGCATGCATGCCCTGTTTCATAACACATTGCAAAAGAGAATTTGTTTAGAATACACACATATTCAGTGAATGTTCTTTGAGTGTTTCAAAGACTTTTCTTGGCCTTTAGCTTTTAGCAAAAGTTCTGCTGGTTCTGGTTGTAATTGGTTAACAACTAAAGGGCAACAGGAGGGAGGAATTGGTGAGGATTTGGACATGATGGGAGGCATCATGTGTTTACTCGAGATGATCATGGAAGGAGTGGGGTAGGAGGATTTGGTCATAACTCAGACTGTTGCATTATAAATCCTGCTGTCTCATGCAGGCAAAGAGCATATTGATTTTTGCACAAGAAATATAGTCCAGGTTGTTTGCCTTTGTTGATATGCAGCATTGTGGTGTGGAAAATTAGTTGCAGAGGTCTTCGGGGGGATGATCACACACATTGACTTGAATAACCACCCCTCAGCATAATCATGCATTTGTGTTTTCAATCTTGGCTGTTTGGTACATTTGTTTCAGTTATGTAAGTCAGGCCTGCAATGCGTGCTTCCACAGGCTTTAAAGGTTGGACCAAAGTGCTCCTAAAACTGTGTCTATGCACATTTCAGTTGTGTTTCTCAATCTTTTGTGTCACCTGGGTCTGCACACATTTTTACATAAAAAAAATCTGAAATGTGTCAAGACTACAGTACTTTGCAAAATTCTTGAGACACCCCTCACTTTTTCATATTTTGCTAGAAAGAGTTTGTACAATTCTAACAAGTCAATATTTGGCATGACGACCTTTATTCTTCAACACAGCCTGAACTCACTTAGATAAGCTTTCTTGTGATTTTTTTTTTACGTAGTCTTAAGGAATAGCTCTCCAGGCTTCTTGAAGGACACTTTAAAACTCTTTGGATGTTGG
Source organism: Heterochromis multidens (assembly GCA_015108495.1). Lineage (NCBI taxonomy): Eukaryota > Metazoa > Chordata > Actinopteri > Cichliformes > Cichlidae > Heterochromis > Heterochromis multidens. Next base: position 10,595 of record VUQS01010328.1, read on the forward strand.
AACCCTTTTGTTCTGTTCTCTCTCAAGATGATCCCACAGGCCTGGGCTCTGTGTAAGCCACTGTGTGTTTTTCTATCCAGGTATGCTTTTGCCGCACTGGCAGTGTGTTTGGGATCGTTGTAATACTGAAAAATGAAGCTGTTGCCAATGAGACACTGTCCAGATGGTATTGCATGGTGAATCAAAATCTGATGGTACTTTTCTGCATTCACAATTCCATCAATTTTGACAAGATCTCCAACACCGCTGGATGAAATGCAGCCCCAAACCATGACAGAGCCTCCACCGTGTTTTACAGGTGGCTGTAGACTCTAACTGTTGTACTTCTCTTCTGACCTCTTCCGTACATATTGAGGATGATTTGAACCAAAAATTTCAAATTTGGATTCATCACTCCATAACACCTGTTGCCACTGATTTTCAGTCCAGTTCTTGTGCAATTTAGTATACCCCAGCCTTTTCTCCCTGTTTCCACTAAGAATGGCTTCTTGACAGCCACCCTTCCACTGAGACCAATTCTGATGAGGTTTCAGCAAACAGTAGATTGACCAACTGGGGTCAGGTCTTTGCTGAAGTTTTTCCTATTTCTTAAGGACTTTCAGATACCGTTGATCTGCTGTAGATAGTTTTTTAGGTTTCTAGTTTCCTCGATTTTTTTAAGGACACACTGCACACCATGCTGAGATATGCCAAGTTTTTGGCTAACAGCTCTTTGTTTTTTCTTTTTTTCTTTTTTTTCTTCTCTTTGTTAGCTAACAGCTCTTTGGGAATCACATCGCTGGTGCAAAAATACTATTTTTTTGCTTATCAAACTGTATTAACTTTGGCATTTTTCATAGATTCAACTAAAGAAATGGGAACAAAGGATGTGTTTCTGCGACTGTTTGCTAGCAACAAAGTACCTAAAGATAATAAAAATAATAAATAAATAATAAAAATAGTTTCTTTGCTAAGTTGTCTGTTATGTGTAGACACAACACTGGTTCATCCCTTGAGTTAGGTGTCTTTTTTTTATGTTTGAATGATCCATAGGTCAGTGTTGAGCAGCTAAACAACCAAAAAAAAAAAAAAAAACTTTCCTCTGAAAATGGTCAGGCACAAGGATTGGACTAAAAATGAGTGAAAAAGCATTGTAGTAAATTAAAGGCTTAAAAGAGAAATAAAGAAGTGAAAAAGTATACTGGAAAGTATACAACTGATGCAAAATTATATATTAGGAACTTGCAGACTACGAAGTTGGTTCTGTCATTTTGGATGTCTAAAAATTGTTCCGAAATAAATGTATGGTTACTTGAACAATGACAATAAATTGTGAGAAGGAAAGTTTAGAATATTGCAACATCAATACATTAAGTCACTGGAATCCAGTATGTTTAGATAAGAAATACAGGTTTCTAAATGAGAGGATTCAGGCCAGTGTTTCAGTCAGCCACCAGATTGTTGCCTTGGACATATTCATAGTGGAAACAGATGGGGCAGGGTGCACTGTGGCAAATCATCGTTGTTATGGTCACACAGTGGGGGTGAGTAATAGAAAATGTTTCTTGTAAGACAATGTATTATTGTTCATTCACGCTAAAAAAAGAAAAAAAATCAAAGGGTAACAAGGGCTAAAGAAATTGCGAAAGAACAAAAAGTATGGTATGAATATTGATACGAGTGCAACAACTAGACAAAAGTTTTCTTTTTCCTTGTCATTTGGAGTTAAAATAGTGGAACTGTGCAACAACAAAAATGCCCAAATGATGAAAGTAGCTAATATTGAACACCACATTCATAGCTCAATTAAACATCTCATTTTCATTGCATTTGTAATCTTAGTGCTCGGTGTATTTGCAGCAGGAAAAGTATAATAATAAGCAAAATGACAAAGAGAGGGAAAGTATGCTTATGCCAGTGGTATCAGCAGCATGGGACTGGAAGAAGAGAGAAAAGAGAAACAGAGAAGCCTGCTGGGGGAACATAACTCCGCTCTGTCTCAGTGCTGAGAGAGGAAAGCAAAAGAAGACACAATGCAATATTCTCTTTGGAATTAATTCACTGTCTTTTCTCCAAGAGCATCTAATTTAGTGTTACTTGCCTTCCTCACAGTCTCAAGCTGCCCCTCGCTCTATGTCTCTCCCACTTTCTTCATCCATCTCCTTTACTATCTCGCTGTTTCCATCCTGCTCTATGCCATAACCATCCTCCCACCCCCCACCCCGCAACATCCACCACCTCTTTCCTTTTACTGCCTCTCATTCTCTTCTTCTCTGCCTTAGGCCTTTGTTAGACTGTCTTTGTGGCGAGTGCGGAAAAAGAGAGAGAGGGGCCTTGAACACAAGTCAAGCAGTCTGATTGGGGAAGGAAAGCAGAAGAAACTGGAGACATGGGAGATGAGAGAGGGACCGAGTGGATATGAAAAACTGCTCGCCTCCTGTGAGAGACTGAGGGAATGAAAAGGAGAGGGAGCGTGCTAATGGAAAGACAGGCAGGCAAGGAAGAAAAAAGTGGTTATCTACAGTTTTAAAAAAGTTAACCTCATTAAAATAGTGCTAACAGAAATGCTGAGGGCATACTAGATAATAAATTCTCATGCTAATAGTACATGCTTGGTCAAAATTTATAGATTTTTTACCGATTAAATTCAATTCAAAATTATTTCTGCATCCTAAAGGTGCTACAGCCCTCCTCCAATTGGATAAAAGCATAAACTTTTTGTGCCCCAAATGGAATATTGCTGAAAGAGAAATAGTGAGCACTCCTCTCCAGCTCTTTAGCTTTTTCTAGAAATGAAAACATGAAACTAGTTTTAGTGGCTGAAATAAAAACAGCAGCAAATGAGTCAAATATAAGAAGGTCACTGTGTTTTCCAGCCCGTTGCTCGCCCTAAATGGGTCCCCATGGTCTAAATGAGGATGGATGTGAGCTGAAGAGGATTCACTGATCTGTGCTCCGTGTTTCAACAAGCCAAGGGAAAGACAAGGGCAAAAGAGGCAAGAGGAGTTGAGTTTGAAGAAGGACTTACCATGTCAAGGTTTAGATATGCGAGTGTGAAGGATTTACAGAATACACTTGTGGCTGCTGTGATCAGTTTGTAAGCTGGCAGCGGAGACTGGGAGGAGGTCAGGAGGTCTGTATTTAGTTTAGAGATTTACCAGTAAGCCTTGGTGCCAGTGGACAATCTTTTCTGATCTTCTCTTTGTTACTCAATTGTTTTTCTTTTTCCTACAGGGTATGCACAAAACTAATGATGCGTTTAATGATTGTAGATGCACGATTCCTAGTCAGATTTTAAAGTTTTATATTTTTTAGATGATATATTTTGTTTATCTGACTCCAAACAAAAGGCAATACCTCTCAAATATTTTACTGATGTCTTTTTTTTACAACCATATTATCAGTGGAAAAGCGTGAAATATATAGTCAAAGATTAAGAGGACGGGATGTGGTCTTGGAGGGGCTGGATGGACAGATACTACTTGAGGTATTGAAGAAAAAAAATGATGAACTCACCCTTTAAATAGAGCAGTACTGCCCCTTGCTGTATCAATAAGAAATGAAGTGTGTCCTGTGTTTTTAATCATCAAAGATAAAAAAATACAGCATAACTTCGCTCTTCTCCGCAGCTGGCTGACAGACCACCAACGTTACAAGCAAGATCGGCCCACAGACTGGTTGTACTACATATTTTGTACACCATCTACATCAACAACAAACACTCTCTGCAGGTACACTGTCAGTCTGTGACTGCCCGCAGACTGCCTTCATGCTACCCCCGCTCAAGCATAAAACAAGCATTAACACCACATGTTTTACCACAAGTTTACAACCACCAAATTTTCTTGTTCAATATAATAAAGACACTGATTTTGGTCATAAAACAGCAAAATTTAGTTTGTTGTCCTTCTAGGTTGTAGTCAGAGTTGTTGTTGGGTGGTGTTGAAGAGCTGTTCTGGAGCAATCTCTGCAGGATGCAGCAGGCTGCAGGTTGAAGCAGCTTTGTCTAATGGGGCTGGCAGTCTTTACTGTCAACACTGATGGTTGCACAGTAGTGTGCTATAGTGCTGCTCTTGTAAGGCAAACAGAGCTCAAAGGGTAAGCACCTGACTGTGGCCCTTGTTCCAGTGTAAGTGAGCTTGACTGTTACTCTGTATGTAACAACACTGCTTGATTTTGGCTAATATTGACTTTCAGCCTGTTGAGAGTGAAGGAAGAAAACTTGCAGGCACATTAGGCAAAAGTAAACAAACTGGAGAAAATACAGAACAAAGTTGGTGAGCAGTTATGGACAAGTGTTGTAGGATTATGTGAAAGAAGTACACATAAAATAATTTAAAATGGCGACATGAAAAATGAAGAATAAAGATAACAAAAAATGAGGAAAAAAAGGAACTAGGACTCCAGTATCATTTTGAAGTCTGTAACACAGCATGGGCTCTCCTTTTTACTGGACTTACTGATAGATCCTTCTAAGGCAGGGTTAGATGCTGTTATATGGGCAGCTTTGATGTTATCATAGCACAAACCACACTCTTCCCCTTCATCATAATCTGAATTTAAGAAAAAGGCAAATAAAACAATTAGTGAGACAAAGATACAAATTCAGATCTGTTAACCAATGTGTCCCAAATGAATTGACTAGACAGCAACAACAGTTGTTTTAATTTAATTTTATGATCAAAATTACAGCTAAGGACTGTCAGCAGTTGCTGGATAATGTTTTAGGGACACGTTGCATCTCTAACTAATTATATGCCCTTGTCAGTTGTAACAATTGTTTTTTTTTAATTGATTATGTTCCATCATGATAATACTTTAAGGGAGAGATGTGTTATTCCACCAAGTATCACGTGCAATGGAGACAAGAGTCTGGAAATTTGACACAGTGGGAGGTGCTCTTTGGATTAGAGGGCAGTGTCTCATTATCATGATAGCAGACTTTACTGTGGCCACTGTGGATGATTTATTAGTCTTGACCAAGTTCATACAGTTATAGGTCTCTATCTACATTAAACCATAAGACACCTGATATCTTTCATGATTCATAATGAGGAGCTTGAAAGCATCTCAAGGTCAGACTGCTGGATAAAGACATCAGCTTAAAGTCAGAGTCTTGCTTCTTTCTTTCTTTAGTTCTGGAAAATTCTCACTCAGATGTGCAGAAATTGAAATTGTCACAAATATGGAATGAAACTGGGTGCTTTAGGTCCCCTAAAAACAGTGCATTTATCCATAGTTCAGTTATTCATGTAAGGAGAACATATCATAATTTCTGTAGCCAGTATGCTCTTACTATTAAAGAATGCTCTTTAAATATTACTATTCATATTTTAGAGAACAGTTTAAAATACATATACAATGTATCGATTCATGGAGGATTGCAATAAATATGTTAAATAAATACATGGGGGAAAAGGATCTTGGTTGGGGCCTATAATCACAGTTCTCACTATGAGTTAATCAGTGTCAGTTTATAATTGGCAAAGTGCAATTGTCACATTAATTTAACTCAACCCATATTCATGAAAATCCAATCAGAGGTGGGCGAAATATCACACATGGCACAAAAGAATAATCAGTGTGGTACCACCCTTGTGAGAAATAATCTAATTTTAAGAATGTGTGAGACACCTGTATACGTTCAGTATGCATAAACAGTATGCACATGCTGTGTATCTAAAATTGTAAGTTGATCATTAAAGTTTATGTTTCAGTAAGATGTTCAGACCAAGAGGGGTTGAAGGATTGAAATGGCCTGCAAACTGGAAACCCACTGTAGGCTGTGTTAATTAATCTGCGTTAATTGGCTGTTAGTTAAACCGTGTTTCAGAGACAACATGCCATCTTTGTAGGAACAAAAGGAAAATCTCTAAAAAAATGAATATTGTTCATAAGAAACTGGCACTGTCTTAACCTAACATTGCAGCCAGTATCCTAATCCAATAAAGGATTTTCTAATTTAATCTTTGTGTTGGTGACACTAAAACTCATCGAGGATTTCCAGAGAAAAGATTTTTGAAACAGCTAAATGAATCGGCAGTATCCAACTTCCGGAGGCTTGAAAAGAAATCTGAGAGTCAAAGAAGGATGCTGGAGAGAAAAAAACAAAAAAAACTTAGTATTCATCCCTTTAAGAGAAAATAAAAGTTGGATTATGGCGCGTCACGTAGCTTTATAGCATAAACATCACTAAATGCGTAAAAAAGGCATTGGAAATGAGCAAAGCACCACGCTGCTTAAGCTTCCATAGCTTAAACACTGTATGGCATTAAATGGAAAAGAAAAAAATGAGAACATAAAAAGTAAAACATGACATAGTACTACTTTTTGCAAAATAAGACATCAAATAAAGCGCAGTTCAAATTAAAAGCGATTACTTCTAGTTTTATTTTGTAAGTACGGAGCGGAAGTTATAACTCTTTGACTCTGGGAGGTTTGACAGTAGTTGTCCGGGAGCACTGAGCGCACACGTCGCTCTCTCCACTACATCGCACCACTGCGGTAGGAGCGCGGAGGCAGCAGCAGACGAGTGCCCGGCAGGCACAGTCCACTTGTTCCTGCAGGACAAAATCCAGGTGGCGAGTGTCTCTCTCGCTCTCTGTCTCTCTCTCTCTCTCTCTCTCACTCTGCCGACTTTATCACAGCAGAAGACTTTACCTGAGAGGACATAGTCTTATAGCAACAGCTCTTAGGGTAACCCTACAGCCCAGCCAGAGCGAAGGAAGGAGAAGTTTGGGCTATTGCCACGCGATTTTACCCACAGCTCCGTAACCTTGGAAGTCAGACCTGATTATTGTGAGAGGATGGGACCGCTACTCCTTTCCGTCGCCCTGTGCTTGAGCGCCGCTGTCCCACAGCATGTGAAAGGTGAGCGGAACAAGTGACAGGCAGAAATAATCGTTGTCACAACATTTTTCCACAAATAGTTCTTTAGCGTGGGAGGATCACGTACCGATCAAAATCCTTTGACATGTTTACATATTGTACTGAAAGTGACAAAGTGAGGCGATTATTCAAAGAGGTGGGAGATCCCACATGAAGGGTTAAACAACATGCACTGTGCGTCTGTGGTGAGTCTGTATTGTTTGCTGAAAAGGAGCAGTCTCGGCACGCTTTTTGATACGTACACGACTCGTTAGTTAATTGGTTTACTTGTGGTTAAAGGATACTTGTTTGTGTGAAAAAAAACCAGCTGATTGTATATTTTATCAATGGGTAATTTCTCTTTAATAAAGGGCCATATGAGACTGCGCACAATTAAGGCAAATGTGTACAGCTCCAGTATTTTGTGCGCCCTCACAGTGACCATCTTCAGCTGCTTGCTTGGCTTATGTGCGATGCTTACACGGGGTAAAACAAGCTGAGGGTCCAGGTTTGTGCAGGGAAAAAAATTGCGTAATTTTCCGTTATTTTCCCTTCTTCAATAACCTGAATTTAAAAAAAAAAAAAAGGAATGGGAAGATTTCCTGCTTGGTGACTAGACAAATCTAGAGGAGATATACATCCTGTATTACTTGGCTTATCATTATTAACTTGGATAATATTACAAGTAGGTCAAATGGACATTGAAAGTCTAATGTAGAGTCTTACCAAAAAATGTCAGGCTGCCTTATACAGAGAGAAAACTGCTGAAAGCTTATAGATTAACCTGACTCCCCGAATCACTGTTCACATCATTCACATCCTCCCCTCCTTTGCCCTTCCAGTTCTCTGGTGATGGGGATGTTTAAGCTTTTGGCCGCTATATATTTTCCACTATCACTGCAGAACCGTACCTGTGGGATTTCTTTTTTTTTATATTTTGTTTTTTTTTTTGGTAAAGAAAATAGGGTAGCCCTGATGGAAGTGGGTCATGCCATTGTCCCTGTCTCTGTTCATTTAGCAACATGCTTGCCTCAGGAGTCACACATGTCAGACAGACCTCAGTCTCTACACCGGGAGTGCGCCCCAAGCAGAGTTTCTAAGGCTCCCTAAGCCTCACAGTGTCAACTCACAGTCAGCTGTTACAAGACATAATACTCCCTGGTAGGCTGGCATAATGAATGTACAGGAAGAGCGGAGAGCCGTGGTGCCGCGGGTCGACTTGTTTCAAGGCTCAGTGAGTTAAAAATAAACCCCGGACTAGTCCCTCAATTAATCATATCCCAGTTAAAAATTGTGGTATTGTAAAGGGATTTTTTCGTCCATCTGCTTCTAAAATGAGTTAAGCTGTAACCTTAGCCACAGAAGGGAGCTGGTTGGAGGAGGAGCTGGAGGTTAATCGACGGTGTTAACATTGTTTCATCTGTGTTTGAACAACACCATAGTCATAATGGTCAGCCTGGCAGCTATATATTTGCAACCTAACTCCTTCGTCACCATCACTGTCAGTCTGGCATGTTTAAAAAATCCACAGTCAGATTAAAAGGGACACAAAGCCTTCACCTGTCATGAAGAAAGCGATAGAAAGAATGTCTTGTGATTATTAGAAATCTCTTTGTATTGCCTTGAAGATACGGTTTACTTACCTTTTGTCATTGCTCAAAGACAGCAGGTGTCTTCTGAGATAGTTGCTAACAAACACTGTATTGAGGATGTCACAGGGTGCCTCTGTCCACTGAAACAAATTGATGGGGTAGAAACATTCCCCTTCAGGTAAAACAGACTGCATTGTTCCATGTCAGCGTGCAATACATCACCTCCTGTCTTTGGTTACTGGGGATGACTCTCATACATTGTTTGGGATCTTGCGTGTCTGCCTGGACAAAGCACATGACTGCACGCGCTGGTCCTCTGGATGGAAATGCAAGATGCTTTTGTGCTTTGTTTAGAGTGTCGCTCTTAATGAGTTTTATGCATCTTAATTTTAGCTTCAGCCTTGTGATAAGGACTGCACAATTAGAGCCTTTTAGTCAAATGGACAGCCATCTGGAGTGGCAGTGTGATTGTTTGCTATTGGTGAGTCATGATTAGTGTTAATATTTTTGGATGCTGTTCATTTCAGCCAAAGATTGCACTTGTGTAACGCAGTTGAAGACGTTAAACAATACACTAATGTAAAAATATTACAATTTTGTGAATGCTGGGGGCTTTAGATTGCTCAATATGCTAAATATGCTGTAGGTTTGAGATGGGAGCTTACTGAGCGACAGCAGAAGTTTGGTTCAGCTCAAAGAAATTGAGCTTCTGCTTCCAAACAGTTGGATGGATGTAAATGGGAGATACAGGCTGATTGTATAGATTTATCTGAAAGGTCAATACATTTACTGGCCAATGATATTAATGATGTATGAGACCTACACTACTGTGCAAAAATCTCAAGCCACCCCTCATTTCTTTATATTTTGCTAGCAAAATGTGAAATAGCTGCAAACATACATGGAAACACAGTATATAAGGCAAAACCGAGCTTGTACAATACTAACAGCTTTAAACTCAATATTTGGTATGACCACCTTTGTTCTTCAACACAGTCTGAACTCTCTTAGGCAGCTTTCTTGTCATTTCTGTAATAAGTAGTCTTCAGGAATAGTTCTCCAGGCTTCTTGAAGGACATTCAAAGCTCTTCTTTGGATGTTGGCTGCCTTTAATTCTGTTTTCTGTCAAGATGATCCCACACTGCTTCAATAATGTTGAGGTCCGGGCTCTGGGGAGGCCAGTCCATCACTGATAGTGTTCCACTGTGTGTTTTTCTTTCCAGGTATGATTTTACTGCATTGGCAGTGTGTTTGGGATCATTGTCATGCTGAAAAACGAAGCCATTGCCAATCAGATGCTTTCCAGATGTTATTGCATGATTTCATCAAAATCTGCATTTTAACAAGATCCCCAACACCACTGGCTACAATGTAGCCACAAACCATGAGAAACCACCTCCATTGTTTTTACAAATGGCTGTAGATACCCCTCTGTACATATTTGAACCAGAAATGTCAAATATGGCTTCATCACTCCAAAAGACCTATTGCCACTGATTTTCTCTCCAGTTCTTATGTAATTTGGCATATCTGGAGAAGCAAGACAACCTTAAAAAATTCTCAAGACCACTTTAAAAAATTAAAAGTGAGTCTAGCTCCTTGGAAGCAAAATATATAAAAATGAGGGGTGGCTCAAGGCTTTTGCACACTACTGTAGCTCTACAGTGCCGTTTAGTCTAGCTAAATGTTCAAAGATAGTGTGGTAAAGAAATGAAAGACATTTATTTTTTTAAATAATGATGATTTATTTTTTTCCTTGCCACAAAAGGGGAAAAAAATAACAGCAAAAACAAAACAGTTTTACTTTAAACATCAGTACTGCCTCAGAACTTTGGTTTATCTCTATTATGTCTTTAATAAAATGGAGCTTTTGTTTGCAGACATTCAAATGGATATGATGCATGTTAATTGTATAGATTTATCCAAACGCTCATTTCTTTTCCTAGCCATTGAAGGTTATGGTTGATGTACGAGTGACTTTTAATAACAATAACTTGTGACCTACCTCTACAGTGCACTTCAATTTGGTTTTAAATGGCACAGTCTTTAATCAGTGGAGAGAGGTCAGACTTCTGTCAAATCAGCAGCCATGATTACCAAAGGATTCCAAGCAACTCATGGACAACAACCCCTGTATAAGGAAATGCCACATAGTATATCAAAACATAGGAGTAAACAGACTGCTGTCTGTTTTTGTTTTTTTTGTGTTTTTTGTGGAACTTAATTGGGATATTTGTCAGTGCAGATGTTCACTAATCCTTTTTGTATTTGAAGGATACTTCATTTGTCTTTCATGCTGACAAGGTAATGCATACAATGCTATTTGTCTTTGCCATCTCGGGTGTCCTGCCTACATTTCATGCTTGACTTATGTGGAGGGCACTAGAGTGATGGTTATCAAGGTTGCAAGGACACATGAAGAGGAAACACTTACCAAAGAGGTTTAATACACCCTTGAGAGGAAAATAGCAGCATGGTGATAAAAGATGTTATTTTAGCCAACACAAACTTTCAGAAAGAAAAAAAAATAAATCGGTTCATAGTTATTTTCTGATGTTTTGTGGTTTTCTTTGATTTGGAGTTGAGCCACCTCTCATTTCTTTATATTTTGTTTCCATGGAGCTAGACTTTCTTGTCATTTTTTAAGTGGTCTTGAGCACTAGTTCTCCAGGCTTTCTGAAGGTCTTTGAAAGGTTTTCTTTGGGCATTGGCTTCTTTTTCACTCATTTTCAGTCCAGTCCTTGTAACTAACCATTTTCAGAGGAAAGATTTGTTATTTTTGTATTTTTGTTAAGCCACTTAAAACTGACCTATGAATCATTCAAGCATAAAAAAGGCAGCTAACTCATGGGATGAACCAATGTCTACACATAACAGACAACTTAGCAGGGAATCTTTTTCAAATTGTATCTTTAGGCACTTTGTTACTAGCAGCCTGTCGCAAAACCACAGAATTTGTTCCAATTTCTTTAGCTGAGTCTTTGAAAAATGCCAATGATAACACAGTTGGACAGATATAATATAGTGTTTTTGCACCAACAAGGTGATTCCCAAAGAGCGAAAACTTGGCATATCTTTGTATGCTGTGCAGTGTGTCCTTAAAAAATGTGACGAAACTGGACAAGTGGAGGACTAAAGAACAAGGATCAGAAACACGGTGGAGGCTCTGTCATGGTTTGGGGTTGCTTTTCTGCCAGTTGTGTTGGAGATCTTGTCAGAATTGATGGAATTATAAATGCGGAAAAATACCATCAGCCTCAAAATTATATCACAATATTTGAAGAAAGTGACTGATAATGACATTTCTGACGAATTAGAAAACCAAATACTGAACAGCATTTTATTAATGCTTGCAGGCAGCAACATTTATAAGTGTAATTAAATGAAGGGCATTTTTCATCCTTCTTTTTCAGTGAACTACTGCCATTGATGACACACTTCCTAATTTGAAGTGTGAATCTATTTTAAAAAAGTGCCAGCAGCAGCATAGTGCCATAGTAGAGACACAGCATAAGTCAAATGTAAACACAAAGGTAACCTAGGTTGTGTTTTCCCTGGAAATTTTACATAAAGCTGCTTAACACTTTAGTTTAACAATAACTAAAGTAGCTTAGCCTTGTAACTCTTCAGGAGCCTGCACAATATTGTTACATTATAAATGAAAAATATTTTCTACCTGTGGTGTTGTATCTTGGGTCGAGCTTTTTAACCGTCTGCTTTAAGCCCTGCTTTTCCACCATGTAAACACATCAGTAATTTCCATCCACTGTTTGCTCTTTCTGTCATATGGAGTTCAACTAGCAAGTATTCCAGTGATGCTCAGTGGAGTCATTTGTTTACTCCTGGGTTGCACATCATTAGCTGCTTGTATCTCCTCCTTCGTAGCCTGGTTATACTCGATGATGTGTTATTTTTTGCCTCAAGCGGTGAAACACATTTGTTGTTTCCACCTTTGGTGGGAACAACTTTCTTGCATATTTTGCAAAATATTGTGCTTTGTTGGAGGTTGTTGAAGTAGCTCCCTTTTTAGTTATGAAATCATCATAGGAGGCTGACACTTGGCTCATGCTCTCAGACATGCCTGGGCTTGTTTTGTTGTTGCACTAGGGAACATAAAGAAATGATGTTGCTATAACAATGATATTGCAATATGACATATTTATATCATGTAAAAATTTATACCAGACAGTCAAAGCTAATCATCGCAAACTATATGATATGGCATAGCCCTAGTAATGGCTTCATTTTTTAGCATGACAATGATCCCAAACACACTGCCAATGCAGCAAAAGCATAGCTGGATAGAAACACACACAATGGACCACTATCACTCATGCACTGGCCTCCCAAGAGCCCGGACCTCAACATTATTGCAACAATGTGGGATCATCTTGACAGAGTACAGAACTAAAGGCAGCCAACATCCAAAGAAGAGCTTTGGGATGTCCTTCAAGAAGCCTGGAGAATTATTCCTGAAGACTACTTAAAGAAATGACATGCTTAAGAGAGTTCAGGCTGTGTTGAATAATAAAGCTGGTCATACCAAAATAGACTTTTAAGCTTATTAGAATTGTATAAACTCTGTTCTTTTCCTTATATACTGTATTTTCATGTATGTTTGCACATGCTTCAGTAAATCATTGAACCTATTTCCCATTTTCCTGGCACATTACAAAGAATTGAGATGTGGCTCAAGACTTTTGCACAGTACAATAATCATGTGACCAGCATTAAAACACTGGTGCTGAAAATGTACTGTGCATGAAGCCCAGTTCTGTATCCTCAAGGTGACTTTTGCTCAACTCTGCATTTGGCAGTGAGTGAAAAGGAAGAATTCTTCAAGGCATCACACAGACAAAAGATAAACACAAAGACTGATCACCAGTAAAAATAGTCATTTTTCACACCATACCTTGCCTGTTTTCCCACAATCATTATGGAAACGTTGATTCTATATTTTCCCAAACTGTGTTAAAGTTCTATCATCGACTAAAAGTAGTATATAACATTATGACAGTTGGCTTAAGCTGTGGCGTTCTTAGCAAAGTGTTAATGCCAGAGTCAAAATTCAGACCA